>JAACJT020000675.1:0-18287 GCA_009936485.2 Gymnarchus niloticus | reverse complement strand
CATTTGAATTAAATGGGAACTCACAGGAGCCCAAACAATTTGTTTGACTAAAAATCACATGCACCAGGACTTCCACATGGTGTCTGCTTAGAGGGCACAACTGTGCCCGACCTACATGTGTGTATACTCTAACATTGATGTCACTGACATGCAGGTAACCCAATGTTAGACACCTTCCCCTCTGAGCTGGGGCAAGACAAATACGACCCTGTTGTACCTCACCAGTCAAGGACCACTGTTGCATAAACATTCAATTCTTGGCATTGCCATCTAGACTACCACACAAGATGGGACACCTCCTGATGCTGATAACTGGACTCAGCATCAGGCCTTGACACTACATAACAACTACAACATTGTTCTACACACACGCTCAACCACCACTCCAGCCACTGAGTATCCTGCCTTCAATAGTGACTCAAACTGTACTGGTAGGACATAGAGACACAACCACCCTGGGTGAGGCTCACCATTAGACAGGGCAGCCAACACTGGGGTAAATCCACACACATATATAAGCTAAACATACTCAAACCTGAGGAGTGAATTTACATCAGGAAAATGGGGGTGGCATCATTGCACAACCCCCAAGTGTAGAAAGCTTGCCAGACATGACAATATCACATGATGATACAGCACTCTCATCACAACCACACCCCCATAACAAAGGCAACTGAACACCATGGTGTTCAGCACCAGTCCCTTAGAGCTGAGGCTCATATTACAGCAACTTCAGTGTACTTACAATCCTCACCCTGAATGGAGCAACATGAGCCAACTCACACAAAGCATTACTGCACAGAAGGGCAGGCACTATATCCCCCTACCCTTCCTCACCTGCAAGGGGGGGATTATGAAGACTCCACCACCCAGCTGTATAACACCAGGACACCCATGGGATTAGATCACATACAAACTGACCCCCACACCAGAACTTTATTAGACACAAAAATGTGGTACTTCATGTGTGTGAGCCCCCCAAAGGTCATTTGACCATGGCAGAGAAAATCACCACCCCCCCCCTTCATTCAGGAAAACTGAACATCATGACCCACTCATGGATAATTCCATATCTCCACCCAGCATCACACACACAGAGAAGGCTGCACAGTCACTGCCACTCAAGTGTAGGACCTCTTGTCCTACAGGGCCCATCTGAGCTTGAAAAGGCTCAACCATCAGCAAAGTACAAAAGGCATCACATAAGATCCAGCTCATGTGCCATCCCTTCAGGACAGGACACACACAGCCATGCAGAGGGGAAACAAGCTTCACCACCTCTTCCTCAACAGAAGTAAGGAGACATCATCCATTGCAAAGCATCTGTAGAAACAGGAAAAGGCACCTCACACAGGCCAAAGGACAGATTGCACTCTGACCACCAAACATAGACAAGAGCCAGTTATGGAGTCATTTTAACAGCATGCAAACCAAGTTTATGCATTTCCATACCACCACCTCAGTGCTCTACCCTCTAAGGACCCCAGGCCCAGCACTACATGAACTGAAGGTTATTGATAGCAGCAACAGGGAAACACTCCCCCCATCTGTCAAATGGGGATGATTTGTGGGGGGCCAGCACAAAGACCCAGCCCTGCACAGCAATCTCACTTTGACAGAAATACACAAACAGGGCTCACCTGAAAGCAGGAACCACTGCTATAGCCAGACCCACATCATGGAATGGTCTCCTTCTCCACATCAGATGTGCTCCCATCACCAAAGCTGTTCAACATAGGCCAAGGAGTCACACAGGCTCTTTTCATGCCACACATTTAGACATTTCACTTTTACCTTCATGTTTTAACAGTCACCTTTATGCACTGCTGATGTTCTGTGCTTGAAGGCAGGTAGAGGGACAATGTCATTTGCATAGGGTCGACAGCCAGAGCACAGCAGTCAAATTCCTTTAAGGGCAGAGGACAGGGACAAACATCTGACCAGCCATTTCAAAAGGTAGGAGGTAGCCACACTCCACAGCACAACGACACACCCATGATTCTACACTTGTAAACCACAAATTACACAGCAATCATGAAGGAAGAACACAAAGGCAGTATACCAGCATGACATGGACACATCACTACACACTGACTCTCTCCTGTCCCACAACACCCAAGAGAGAAGGCCAAAGCAGAGCCAGCATTTCCTGTGTCATTCCACTCAGTGGACAATTTTCTATCACGACTGCATACATACCACATACAGATGACACGGCAGTCCCGTGTCATACACCACATCGTCACCTACCAGCAATGACACCCAGCCCTCTGCCACATCAGGGGCAAACAGTTGAAATCAATTCACCAGTTTCCTATACACATCAGGTCCCTACACCGCTAACCAAAACATGCAGCAACCAGCAGGCCCACACAGCACACCTAAAGGCACAGAAACTGGGGGGGAGAACACCAAAATTACTGACCACTGCCCCACACCAACACCTCACCACCAGGAAAGGGCACTGCCCAACAGAATAAACCTGCTAAAGTACCATGACAGGGGACCCCCCTACCCAAACTCCAACCGACACTATATGCAGCTGAGCACCAACTGAACTGACTCACCTGTTGCAGTCAACCTGAACGTCACTGAAGACTGCCCTATAGCTTGTCCCACCCATAGATCAGCAGCAAAGGCCAACCTAAACACTACAGTACACCAGGCCCCAAACCAAAGCTACTTCTCCACAAAGCTCATACTGTGGGCTAGTCAAACCACTACACCCAAGCACAGGGCACCTGGTATCCATTAAACCTCCACAAGGACTCAGTCTGACAATGTTCCTAACACACACACCTCTGCTGTGAGAAACACTGCACCTGACCCCTGCTTGTTAGATGCCACCTCCACAAAACCCACCTTCTGTGGCTCACAACACTAACCACAACTACTTGCAGCAAACCCTGCATCATAGGCCAAGCCCCCACCCACCTACACTATGCTAATACCGTATACCCAATAATGACACCATAGAGGAACCGTCCTCCTCTGCTCTAGTACCTACCAGGCACGCATACTTGAGTCATACAAATGACAGCAGAAGCGGCGTGTTCCACTCCAGCCATCAACCTCACCAGGCCGCACATCAAGCAGAGGGAGGATACAGGAGGCCACCACACCTGCAGGGAAACGGCATACATGACCACGACACCAACATTGTTCAGTTCACACACACCCCCCCCATTTCAGCCATCTCCTGACCCACCAAACCTACTCCTCACTGAACTGCATCCTCCAATACGACATCGCCGCTCCACGTTCACCTTGACGCATTTGTCCAGCCCGCCGACAGCCAGAGGACAGCACTTCCACCTTCACTCCGCCTTCCTCCTTTTCAGGTCCTTTCTCCTTACCACCCTCCATCGCCTCACTCTGGGGACCGTGGCCCACACAAAGCACTTGACGCTACTCATTAAAGCCAGCGTACAAAAACCTCACATTCCAACTAATGGATCAGTCACCCGCTGGCTCACTCTCAAGCACCACATCTACACACCACTTTTCCAATCCCATTCCACACTCCTATAGCTAACATCTGCCCGGGACCCCACCCATACCTACGCGGTAAATGCAGTCTGCCACCATGCCCACATCACATAACACCACACTTACAACCCCCACTCAAGCCACACTAGGGCTGCTACAAGGAACACAGGGGTGGAAAAAAGACACCACACAAACGGGTACTCAACTTTATACATATAGCTGAAGACAAATGTGACGAGTACAAACACCCAGTCGCGACTAGCAGGTGTGACAGGCCAAAACTACCAAGTGAAACCCAAAGCTAACTTAACCACAACCAAAAACACCTCCCACCCCAACTCCCTACATACAGGCTAAGGTGCATAGTACCCAAGGGCCTAAACGCACAACCAGCCAAAATAAAATCGACCAAAGACTACAAGCACACTTGGGGGGGATGCTTGGGTGCTACTGCTTTTCAAATCTGAAAACCACAAGTCATGAACTGTAAACAGAAAGGAGATATGGGCTACATCACGGAGGGAGGCTACACAACTGGGAGACGGGAGGAACACCTGGAACAGACACCCCACCACAGAAAAGCTACAGGACACAGCAGTACCATACATCTACAGGGCAACGCCCACCATAAAACCACAACTCACTGGCCTTTCCACCGTTACAGATGTCGGGACCGCTACACGGACGATAACGCTTACCACACCACTTGGACGCTATTGCCGTCACGTGCTGCTACAACATCTCTACATGAACGGACCACATTTTAAATGCACTACTACTACATCACTAAGCCAGGAACGAGAGCCAAATGGGGGGGGGCAAACTCTGCAGGAACAGCCACACTCAACCCAAGACCCCATCCTCCCTTGGCCACCACGACTTCATACAAAACAGGATACTGGAGGATGCGGCCTGCCAATCGGGATCACGCCTCAGAAGGCGCCAAATCACTCGGGGCGGAAACGGGCCGGCACGCGATACAGGAATCTCTTCGATCGGAACCGCCGAGATGAGCACACCTGCAGAGAGGGGGCGGGAAGGAAAGGACACATGAGCGGAGCAGCAATTTACCATGGCAGAACAAGAACTACTGCCATACACGCCGGTAGTCCCAGAATAACCGGGAGGCGTGAGGAATCCCTCGCTGACGGCACTCCGGTGTGTGAAGCACGACACACTTCATCCAAAAGGCTACGCCACTGACCCCACCACCCACACCTCAGCCTATAGCCTAGTCAGGGAGCAACTACCTACCCAACACCCCCAAGCTACACAACACGTGGTAAGCCTATGCCTAGAGTAACTCCCACAACACCAATCCTCACCTGCAGACCTCCATAGGATCAGACTCGAGCCCACTGTAGCTTCAGTCTTGGAAAAAAAACTTGCCTGCCCCCTGTGAACAAAGCAGACGGGGGGGGGGGTTATGAAACCAAGACAGACATCCTGGAGCCTTATCTCAGGCATATAACATTCAAACACCCAGTCCGCAGGTGGCCATCTCTGCAACCTAAACCTCCAAAAAACACAGAACGGGAGAGCAGGGTGAGCGACGGACGAGAGTCTACCACCGCAATTACAAATGGAAACTCGGTCGTCCGACTAGGAAGGACGAACCCGTGTGCACGGCCAGCTCCTGAAACCAAAGACAACGCCGCCAACCCCCACCCGGCAACTACCCGGGGTCGCTAGAAGCTACACGTCCACGAGTCTGCCTCAGACACGGCAGATAACCTGAACGGTCGGTTTTCACATGCTGTCGGTGGCACCTACATTTAAGCCATACACCCTCTAGTTCGTCTCACCGCACCTCTCCCCTAAAGAGACGAGCATTCGCGTTTGTCAAAAACAAGCGCACACGAACCGCTTGTCTTTCTCCCAACACCATTGACGCTCAAGTCTCGGCATCACACCCTCGATACCAAATTTGAACTAGTGCATACTGCCTAGCCACTTTATGCCGACCCGTCACGTTTAAAGTGACGGCCCAAAGCTCAAGCTCATTTCTACCCCGTACGTCCAAACGGCAAACCGCTTACACCCACGACACACACCGACAAGCCCGTTACACATCCTCATACCTGCCTTCGGCACGTTTACATTGAACCTTACCTTGGGCCATCGAGGCCTGACTGCATTAGAGCCCTGCATTTCACTATCCAGCCACTCAGCCCTCACACGTATGACCAAACAGGTCCACTGTTCCTGTCACGACCTGGGATACAAAACGCAAAAGCGCATCAAATCTTCCACACACACACACACACACACACACACACACACACACACACACGTCGATTCTCTAACTACGACCTACTTTTCACACGACTCCATCGATGGACAGCACCCAGTCCCTACGGCTGAGCCATTTCCCCAGGCCCACGTCGACCATTGACGCCACGCTACCGACGGGGCCCCTCTCGACAAACGCGCGTCCCTTCACACAAGAAGCACAACTCCACAGCTCAGCACCACCACACAGTCCCCGACTCCCTCACCCAACCTCAAGCTTCACTACTTTTTACACACCGAGCGAGTCCAGCCTCGCCTTTACGTTCCAGCCGGCAAAGCCTTCCACGCAGTCACCACACTCCACGTTCGTTGCTTTTACCGCTACCGTTAACGGACAAGCCGTCGCACCACCTCCAAACAGCTCACACGACGGGCGGGATCCTAACGACACTGAACAGCCACCTCCCGCTGCCCAGCTTAACCAACAACCCCGGTGAAGCTACTCCTCAAGAAACGCACAAGAGTCTGGCATCTACTGGCTCACCGGCATTTGTATTCTATGCCAAGCCCTCGTTAACACCACCTGTGGGGGATGGGTGGAGTCTCCTGCTTTGCTCCTACCGCTTTGCAGGTGTGTCTCGTTGCTGAAGCACATTTGCGACAAAAGGCTTCAATCGGTCAAATAAAGACAGTGCGATGTCTTCCAAAGGGTTTTTGCTTGAAAAATAACATGCTCGTGTGGCTCTGTAGGTTGGCGCCTTGTGCTCCCAAGGTCACGTGTTCGAGTCCCGTAGCCGCTCGTGACATCCGTATCGCCGTTGAGCAAGGCTGTTTCCCATAATTGCTCTGACTCCCTCTCAACTAAGATGGGAAAAGTACAAACTTTCCTGCACCCGGGATAAATAAACTGCCTCTTATTGTTATTAAAGGCCTGTATACATTCACAACGAAACATTCCGAAACAACAACAGAACGTTGGAGGGCGTACAGAGGGAGCTGACCGTTGTCACGTTCTCGGGGATGTCTGAGGATCGCTTATTTCAGAAACTCAATCAAAGACTCTATGGAAATGTCCCGAAAACCAAAACTAATTTTAGTTTAGAGCTAATCTATTTGGGAAATAAAACCTCCAGACCTGGTTGGCTTCACTAAGGGGAACGGGTTTAAGTTAATGCTAACTGGCTCAAAAAAAGCAATAACAACAAAAATCGGTTAATTCAAGACCCCCCCCCTCACGATGGGACTGATTTAACGTCAGGCCCAACATTCATGCGATGAAAAAGCTGACCTACACTTTCAGACTCTAGCTAGACAGCTTGGTGACGTGTTGGAAAGGATGGATTGGGTTTGTGGCGCCACGTAGATCAGATTTTAACTAGCTTCGTTTTGAGGATGGATGGAAGGCCGAAATGAAACGAATAAATATATATTGAAATAAATAATCGAATAGATACAATATTTCAATAATTCAGGAAATGTGTCACTCTATCGTGAAATTGCCCAATAAATGTATTTCTTCCCATGATGATAATGTGGCTTCTACCTGAGATCTTTAAATTGTTTTTCGTAATAAAGTTCCAACTTCTCATAACGATCTATTTCCGAACCACATTTCTCATAATGAGGTTGCGCTCTGTCTATCGCTTTGAGGGGGACGGGGCCAACTCCAAATAGCCCCGCAATCCGCTGTGATGTCAGCCCAGACATCAGGAGGGCATGGAGAGCCGTCTAGTGGGACGGTACAGAGCCTGAAGCCTGCGGTCGAAATCCCGCAACACGGTTACGACTTTGTCGATTTCTGTGTCACCGTTAAGAGGTCCTCTTGTGCTTCAAAGTACCTCTCTGTGTTTGCTCAGCTAATCTGCGTATCTAACTACTAACCTCCCCTACCTTCTCTGGACATGTCACACCGTTCCTGTATCTGCTAGGCCAAAAAATGGATCGCAAAGGCATTAGCCAATCACAAGTTTGGTCCCGCCCCCCTCAAAGTGATCGACGGAGCGCAACTTCACTGTGAGAAACGTCATTCACTAAAACGTCATTCGGAAACACGTCGTTCTGAAAAGCTGGAACTTTATTACGAAATACAATGTAAAGATCTTAGGTGGAAGCCACATTATTATCATGAAATAAAATACATTTCTTGAACCGTTTCAAAACAAAATGACGCATCTCATGAATTATCGAAATGTTTATTTAAATATATATTTATTGCATTTTGAACATTTTGGCGTTCCAAACGTGGGGGTGAATAAAGTGCCGATCGTTGTCATTAATGTATTCATTCATAACTAATGAGACATATAAAATCTGGAAATGACCAAATGACACCTCTCTTCCATTCTTCTTTCCGCTAACCCGCCCCTTTATCGCTACTTCATTTGAACTTTTCCATCCTCCCCTTTCTGACACAAAGCAAGTCTCATCGAAGCACTTTCATGCTTATGGGACATTTCTCCCCAATTTATAACATCATCCTTGCTTCGTTCAGGCGTCTGTCTCGCCGTCTTGCGGGGGGGCTTGCTGGGAAATATAGACTTCCATTTCACTCCCTCATTCCCAAACTTCTCCCATTCAGATACAACCTTCCATTATGAACGGGTGGTTTCAGAAAAACTTACACCTACGGCGTGTTATGCCACTTGCTTGGTGAACGCTTGCCATTCGGAAATGGCCTTCTTATTTGAGGCAGTGGCATCCTGTTCGTGGAGGATCTCAGGTATCTTGCAGAATCCCAGTTTGTGATACAGACAAGAGCGTGGCCGTACACTTTGGAGAGGTTAGGTGAAGCGCACGGTAGCAGGCCATGAGCGGGGGGGGGGGGGGGTCCCTCGAAAAGCACACCTTCCGCAAATGTCGACACCGGTGACCTTCCGACGATCACCCTTTACTTCTCCTCACCGACCTGCACGACCTGGGCGGGAGAGGACACGACTGTGGAGGAAGGCGTCGGGACCTTCTGAGGGCTACGAAAAAAAGCGATAGGCGTCGTTATCATATGGAAATCATAAATCACGATGAAAGCTGGCCAAAGCTCGGGTTTGGACTCGATTCACTATAGCGTGCGTCATAACACGGTACCGACGTCATACGGGGTGGCAGAGGTCACTTTCCAAAAACGTCACTCCTCCAGTACGTCTCACCTTAAGGAATGTGGACGAGAGCCTCGCTGCAGGAGCCCAGCTTCTCAGGTGGCGCACCGCCAGATGGTTAGAGCTGCGGAAGGAGTGTGAAAACGCAAACGGCGCCCCCCACTGGTCTGACACCGGTGCTACAAAAAAAAAAGAACACCGACACTCTTAAACATTCCTCCTCCTACGTGAAGGATCAAATATTACAGGGACGACATGACCAAACCAATGGATAAAATGTGGCCTCACCTCCATTGACAGGCCAGGCACCTTTCTAGCTGTCTCCCTTACCACCTCTGCAGTAGATGCCCAGCCACGTGTGCTAAGTCTTCACTGCCACCCAGCGCCTGTCTTAACTCCTCCCTGAACGCCACCCTTACACTCTTCCCTTTTCGACTTCCACCACCTGAGCCTGGGCTCTGCCCTCACTCTCAAATGAACGACTCAAAGGCTGGGGAAATGCAATCGATGCTTCAAAAAGGGAATTCAACTCCTGTGTTAGACTGATGGCCAGTTATATATGCACAACTAAAGATTTGTCGGGATAATTCCCACACCGAATTCCTCGCTCAAAATCGATGACAGTACGGCCAGTGGTGAGGTCCCCCGGCTCGACCACGTGTAGAAAGGCGCCGAGCGCTGCGCCGTGCCGCCGTCCGTGAGGAGGACCCGCATTCGCGATGCTCCGCCATCCGGGGCGTGATGAATGACGGATCTCACGCATCGGGGCGCAGCATCAGCACCAGCACGCCGACGCAAAGGCTGCAGGGGAGTCGGCATTGCGGAGCGACTCCGGCTGAGCCGTCTCTGGGACCTCATGCCGCAGCCGCCGGTCGCCTGTAAGCAGGACAGCCTCTGCGGCGACCCCCCTGCCATCCTTGACGACTGCATGCTGCCTCACCTCCACCTGCGCATTCGCCGCATTCGCGGGGACGCCGTCGTGACTCGGCTGCGCTGAGAGGGGGGATCGCATCCCTGCGGTGGCTTTAGAGAGGAGGCAGATGATGAAGGTGCCAGGCAGCCGGAGGATGGAGCGCACCCGGAGCAAGAGCTCGGACACCGGAGGCATTCTGCTCTGTCTGCTGAGTGAGTGACTTTCTCGCCTTCCTCGTCGTGTTTTTCGGGCTGGAAGGTGATGTCTTTTTTACGCCGCGCCGCCGGATGAAGTGCGCGCTAAAGCGAGCGCTCCTGGAGCCGCAGGGGTTGAGTGAAGATGCGGCTTTGGTGTCCCAGTGAGGATATGATGACGGAGCCCGCATCTTATCTATTTTTTTTCTTTTTTTTAAAAAAAAAAATTCTTTTATTTTATTATGATGCGTAAACACGCCCGCAAATCTCGACCATTACAAATCAGTTGGAAACTTTTCCAACTCTCCTTTCTTTATTACCTAATCAGCCGCCGGAGTTCAATTAACGGCACCTCCCGTTGCAGGTATCCTCGCCGGAGCGCTGGCGCAGCAGGAGGCGGAGAACCTGTCGGGATTATCGACCAACCCAGACAAAGACATACTGGTGGTTCGGGAAAACGGCACCACCTGCTTGATAGCGGAGTTCGCCGTCAGATTCGTGGTTCCCTATGACGTCCTGGCGCTCAACGGCATAGATGTAAGACTCCGACTCCTTTTAATGACTCTCCATCGCGCCATTCGGTAGCCTCGACTCCGGCGAGTTCTCCCGCACCAGCGTGTCGGGCTGCCGCTAATTCGGCGCAAAGTCCTGCGGCGTTGCGCACACGTGGGGCGTGCGGGGCCGGCATATGTGAATAGAAGAAAGCCCCCGAAAATGAACAAGCGCATGTGGCGGGGAGTAAATGCATGTGTGGCTTCGGGAGGTGCTCAGACATCAAGTTTCCCTGATGTTTTCATTGTTGTTGTTGTTGTTCTTCTTGTTGTTATTTGTGATCCCCAGCTGATTACGGAACAGGCGCTATTGACGCTTCCCCGAGGGGCAGAGATTGAGGGGAAATGCGGGAGTAACGAGGCTGAGTTGCGCATCTCCTGGATGAATAAAGCCTACATATTTCGTATTTTCTTCCTTAAGGTCAGCAGGGACCTTCGCCTCACATCAGCTCTAACCACAGAGACTCACAACGAGATCACAGACATCCCAAAATCTAATAAGGACTCCCAGGCTTTTTTTTTTATTTCATTTGGTTTTTTGTTGTTTTTTTTTTTTTTAAATCAGCTTCTTATTTGTGAATAACTACCTGCCGAATTTAAATGTTGTTCATTCTTGAATAGGAGGTACAGGACCCATCAAAGGGAAACGAGATCTGGAAGATCAACAAGATTCAGTTCGCGTACGATACCTCAGAAACGACACACTTCATTAACGCTTATAACCGTGAGTAACCGCTCCACGCCTCAGCCTGTTCCTTTTGTGAGGGCAGAAATGCGTCCGCGTTTATTCGTTTGTTTTCCCAAAGCCTGCTGATTTAAATTTAACGTTTCATACCACCGGTATAATAATAATATCATCAATAATAATAATAATAATACTGACGATGATATTAATAATGTCAATAATAATAATGATGATATTGATAATAACTATGGTGATGTTGATAATGA
The DNA here is from genome assembly GCA_009936485.2 of Gymnarchus niloticus. NCBI lineage: Eukaryota > Metazoa > Chordata > Actinopteri > Osteoglossiformes > Gymnarchidae > Gymnarchus > Gymnarchus niloticus. The sequence continues at coordinate 6,865 of JAACJT020000675.1, read as the reverse complement.
TAATATCAATAATAATAATGATAGTGATATTAATAATAATAATAATAAACATGTATATTAAAATATATTTGACTCTAAAAAAAAAAAATCCAAAATAGTAAGCGGAGAAAAAGAGAGAAGGCAGCGCAGACAAACAGCTAAAAGAGGATGTTTTAGATTTTAATTACATGACGGTATTTTATTATACATGTTCCATAATTGTAATTAGCGACCGGCTTTGGGAAAATTTAGCGGGAGGGGAAATAAGACAAAGAAATATTCCATTCGATGGAGATGTGACGGAATTGAGTTGAGAATCTCAGAAAAATGTAGGCTGAGACCGACATTCCGGATCTCGGAAATACGAAAATCTTCAGAAGGCAGGGTTTGTCTTTTTCCTTCTCATTTGTTACATGTGCCTATTATTATTATTATTTATTTATTTTATTCATTTCCATTATTTAAACATATATATTAATATGCTTCCTGATAGTAATCCGCAAAAAGTATTCCACTCATCTCGGCTTTGGATCACCTTACATATTATTCAAATATTATCTAGAAATGAGTTTTTCTTTACCCGTAACTCTCTTTCCTGGAACAAACACAACGTTTGTCTCGTTCCACGCTTTACTTAGCAGACCATTAGGCGAACACGGCTAGATGCCTGATGATTTCTTGCAATTTTTACTTCACAGCCTATACTTAAAGTTTCATTAAATGAGCATTAAAAAATATATATATATATATATATATTGCTTGGATTCCTATGCCGTGTCCGATTGCCAGCTCTGCTTGTTAATATGTTTGTATACTATGACGGTCGTGCTGTTTTTCAGTCTGCATCAAAGCTCACTGCGCAGTGTGTGTGTGTGTGTGTGTGTGTGTGTCGTTTCAGCGGGGAAGCACACGGCCAGCTCTCATCGCCTCTCAGCTTTAGTGACCCCTGCAGGTCGATCCTACGAGTGCACGGCTGCCCAAACGCTCACCCTGATCTCCAGTGACCACCAGAAAGGCGTTACTGTCTCCATGTCTGATATTCAGATCCAGCCCTTCGACATCCAGGGTGACTTCATATTCAGTGAAGGTATAAACGAAGCTCTTCTGAGATTACTGCTCAGGGATTGTATCTTCCTGAAATGTCTCCATTCTACAGCTCGGTGGGACAGAGGCCTCGCTCGGGAATCGGACAAACTACCACAAAGTCGGGAGCGATTGTCCTTAATCTCTGTACAACTGCCGGCGGTATTGTCAGCCGTACGTTTAAGAGGGTGAATTTAATCATTCAGTCTGCTTTCATGAATATAAATGATCCACTGCGTCCCATTGCCATTGTAGGGTTAATGCTGATTAATCCCATTATGGCATGATAGACACCCCGTTCAGCCCCTCATTCAGGCCCTTTATAATCTCTTTTCCGGTGTAATGGGAGCTATGGGAGAGCTGTAGTTACACCGATAGCAGGCAGGCCTTTTTTTATGGGTTCCTTTTGTTATTAATAACTTTTCCTAATTTTATTCATACTACTATGTTTATTATTTCATTATCATTTAAAGTTTCTCAACTTGCTAAAAAACCTTAGATTAGGGCACGTTCAGCCAAGTATACATGCCATGGTACTCGCCGATTTATCATGATGCTATGGTGATGATCCGCACGACCACCTAAGGTCTTGTGATTTAACTGCTTTTCATTGCCTACGTTCCATTTTTCTTTGAACATGTAATTGATATAAAAAACGTTATCAGCCAGAAAGCCTTTTATATGACTGCCCGCCTGCATGAGGGTCACACTCAGTAAAGAGGTGTTCTTTCCGCCTTTGCAGGAGACACACACGTACACACGCAAAGGGCAGTTGAGACACTTATACACTCGAGCATCAGATTTTTCACAATGATTCCCAGAGAAAACCACACACGGGGAGTACAAACACACACACACACACACACACACACACATAATGCCCTCAATGCTACCATCAATCCACTGCAACAACTGACATTGACCAAAATACATCTGGACGATTCTACACACACACACACACACACACACACACACACACACACACACACACACTGATCAGGAAGGCTTCTGCCTTTCTTCATCGGACACGGAGAGTACACGTGTTCCAAACTGCCGGAACCCCGCCAAGCACAGCCCATCCTGTCAATCTGACTATTCCGAATGCTGTAATCACCATCGGCACACACAGCATATACGTTCGGCCTGAAGTGCATAGTGAGAGACGCGTCTTTAAACGCCACACACCGCAGTCACGCTAACGGGGGTGTCTGTGCGGTCACCGGCGACTGATGAGAAGGGTGGGTGTGTAAGTCAGGGAAGATGAAAGGGTGTTACACAGCAAGCAGCACGTGCTCTGGAAAAGCCGTGTGCTGATTGGTGGAAAAGATGCCGCGCGCTCATTTTGCTGGGAAATTAACACATCCAGTCTATTAATTCTCACCCTACACTTTTTTGCTTGTTTGTTTTTCATTATTTATATGTCAATAACTAAATCGGGAGGGTTATTTCTGTGCCTAGATATAAAGACAAAGGTGCATTTATATCCGTGCAATTTTTGTGTTTGCTTAAAAAAAACCAAAAAAAAAAAACATGCCATTTATTATGAAGTATGAAGCGTCGGGAGTCAAAGGCCGGCCCGGCCGGGTCGTGCTGACGTCACTAACGTTCACTCCAATTTCCCACGTGCGGTGATCAGTTAATTCTCCGCACGAGGATTCATTCGACGTCACACCCTTAATGGCACCGGTATGCCTCCGGACTCCGGGGGTCCAGTGTTCTGACCGTGTCCCTTCTCTTCCTTACAGCCTATAAATGCTTGAGCGACCAGAGGGAACAACTGGAGGAGACGCTGCCCCTGATCTTGGGAATCATCCTGGGACTCATCATCGTCATTACCCTCTCCGTGTACCACATCCACCTTAAAGTGACCGCACATCAAGCGCAGCTGCCCAGGGACCGCTCCATGTACAAGAACATGTAACCGAGGCCGCACGGCGCGCTGCCCCTCCGACCCCAAGTCGGCGCAACTTCACGCCGCGACGCACCGCGTCCTCGGCGCTGGATGCTCGGCTCGGTTCCCCTGTGTAATCTGACATCTCTTTCTGTTCACGCCAATCTGTGCTCTTGCTATTTAAAAAAAAAAAAGAAAAGAAAAGCTGCCGAGAATCGGACCTTACCTTCACCCTCTTCGTTTGCAGAGTAATTTCCCGCTTTGAATGCTGCATTTTAATGGTCAAAGTGGAGTGTTGTGCGGATTGCAGGTGTTCAACCACGGCTTAAACTCTTCATCACCTACCTGCAATTCGAGGGCTTCACGTCCCCATCTGTCTGTAAAATACATTATTATTCAGTTTGAACGTATATGTAACGCAAAGAAACAAACAAAAAAAATCAAGAACCGACGGATCCATGTTAAAATTTACATTTATGACGTGCCATAATTTATTGCACACTGGAGGAAACAAAATAGGGCAAATAATGACGGTAAAAAAAAAAAAAAAATATATATATATATATATATATATATGTCGGTGTGTATTACTTTAAGAATTACTATGCATAAAAGAAGAGCAAGGAATTAAAATGCATTTAAATGTGTGGCGGTATATTTACTGAAATAAATGATACAATATGTCTTTGTGTGCTGAATTCTGTTATGGTGATTAATTTCAGCGCCATCATTTGAATTCTGCTGCCCACATTTTGCAGAGTGTGTGCCTTCAGGCCAGAGAAAACACACTTGGTCCAAATTGCAGTCAAGGCATAAGGCAGAGGATATCAAAGGCACAGGCCATACGATGACTACCGGATGAAGCCTCTCGCCTTTGCGCAAAATATTCCAACAAATTTTGTTTGACGTCATGCTTTCCCCGAACGGGACGAACAGATGTGCTTACAGATGTGCAGATGGGCTTAAAGGGAGATTCTCGAAGGACGTGCAGAAGTGAATACCGCTCGCCTTAAAGAGGCTCTCCTCATCTGGAGGCCTTCCTTTGGCTGCTGCCACGATCGTCATCTGGTTTCCCGCAGTAGCCGTTGCGTGGTGCGGCCTTCCGGCTCATCATCACTCAGAGCCGAAAGTGCGTTTCACACGGCAGCCCACGGCAGCTGGTGTGCCGCAGCACGACGCCGGGGCTCCGTGGCTTCAAGACGCCGTGTGACGCCAAGAAAAACCTTTGGTGGGCTGCCGGCGCACGCCTGGAGTTCGGTGGAACGGTTCTGGCCCGCTGGCCGTGCCAAAGAGCTTCTTAGGCGACACACAGCAGGTTAACGAAACGCATATCGAACGGCCAGCTACTGCGACCGCTACGTAATGTACAGCTATCGTGAACGTATACGTTACTACTATTTCCACAGCAGAAAAACGATAAAACGTAACGGTTGGGATTTTGAGAATCCAGGACATTGATTTTATCTCCTTAGCAAATTGATTCTTTCTACTTGCCCCACCATAATTACCATAGTCAGCAATGCATACCATAGATACTAATTACCGCCGCTAGGTTTGAACGCGGGGTGGGCGTAGTGGCTTGGCGGCTTTCGGTGTTAGCTCACATCTCCGGGGTCGATGGTCCAAATCCTGTGTCCCCATGCCTCACAGGTTTCCTTTGGATACAGTGGTCCACGTGAGATTTAGACTGAGTGGCATCTCTAGATTGCACGGAGTCTATGATCGACCGTCTCGGGTATCCAGGGTGTACCCCAGCCTGAGGTAGGGTCCAGGCCCACCTGTGACCCCGATCGGGACGGGCAGTTAGATCTCGGACGTTTGAACGACGACGGCGGGCACCGGATTTTCGTCGCGAGCTCAGACCTCTACCGTCCCACCACACCGTGGGCCACGTTGACCGTAATAAGACCGACGGGCATCGGGAACGCCACCGCAAAATTTCACGACGCAAGCTCGTCAAGTACGTGCCAGCATTGAGGTAAAGGCGCAAACTATTTGTGGTAAGCACAACACAAACAAGACTTCCCACATTAGGCCGAAATACTATCGGCCAAATGTTCTTCCACGAGCAAAGACGGTAATACCAAATGCATCTGAGACCATTCCATTACCAAGTCGTCAGAGTGAAGAATTCAGATTTTGTCCTTCGAGGCCGTCGTGTAGGTTTCTCGGTGCTAAGGTCGCCGTCTGCAAAGGGTGTTTTCAGCATGACACCGAAATGTAGGAAGAGGACAGCAAAAAGTACAATCGATAGAGTTAGATGGTGCATAAATCAGGGCCCGAGTTACCCTCCGTGTTTCCTGGAGAAGGTATCGATCCAACCATCAGAAAAAAACAACATTGACTGACAAGAAATGAGTTAAATCTCTCTGATCGGACACGCCTCTCCATTCTGGATCGGGTCTTTCTTTCAGAGCCGGGGCCTGTACGCCATAAGACACGAGTTAAAAACACACCACACTAACTTACTACTATTTCTGGTAGTCAAAAATCCACGCGTCCATCCGTCCATCTTCCACACCGCTTATCTGTCAGGGTCGCGGGGAAGCTGGAGCCGATCCCAGCTCCTTATGCGAAACAATTCAAACCGACAGAGAAGATTAGACTCATTTACCAGGATATTCCCATGCAAGAATGATTTAAAAACAAGGCTAGTTTGAGGCACAGTGCAAACAGACTTTCTCAGATGAATATTCACATTTTTCTTTCATAAATTGATACACAATCCTGTACTTAATTCTCTCAATACAGTTGGCCACATTTTTCCTTATTTTCGCCCAGACGTGACTATATTTAAATATGCCGTGCACCTGACTCGATAAAGAACAACACCTCAGTCCACTGAGCCCGACTGCAGCTGTGTCGGAGCAGACGGGGGATGTGAGTGACACGGGGGGTGTGGAGCGGGACAGAGATGCTGTGAGGGGAAGCAGGGGGAGTACGAGGTTCGGGATGTCTTACTGGCCAAATGCAGCAGAAACACTGGAACGCTTACGGAACCGACAGACATTTCACTGGTCTGTGGTGGAAGGCAGCTTTGTTGGATATTAATTTAGGTAGGAGTAATTTAGCAAATTAGCTAAACACTCATTAAATAATCATAATCTCAACATAATCAGCTAATTAAGGTTAAAGGTGGCATGGAGTTCTTAAAACTGCCACGGACGTAGACTTAAAAGCACACTCGCCTTTGTCATCTTAATTCGACTTCTATTTGACGCTCAGTTTTAGATTCTTATTTTATTAATGACCGTGACCATCACAGAAGATGAAGATGAAGATTTTATTAATGATGCAGGCGGTTCCTTTGATAAATAGCAAACCTTTTGTAAACAAGGCAGCATAGTTTCCTGTCACGAGATGAAGATTATCGGTTTAGAGAATAAAAATATTAATTTGGGACATTTAATTCTGGGTGCGGAGGGCGAATTTTTCAACCACGTTTGATTAAAATAAAGCCAGATTGTATGTTCCAGCTTAAAGAAGAAAGACGACCTTCTTTATAAATGCACACCTCGGTGCCATCAGCATGTTATCCGCGGCGCTTTCTTTTGTATGAGGCGGACAGAAACACGTTCAATCACAAAAGGATGCTTTTTCAATTTATAATCATAGGGATGCGACGCCCCTTTATAGCTGATTTTTTTAAAAATGCAACAAATGACATCCAAAACGTTTCTCACTTCACAATAATAAATTCGCCATAAGGAATATCTGACTACCCCGCCTTCAGAGTTCAGAAATTAATATCCACAGTCTATCAGCGCTCCTCGTGTCGCGCATGCGCAGTGACCGACAGCCCGCACCTGGGCCCCCTGAAGCGCCTCATCTCTCGCAAAGGGTCAGGGTGGGCCCCCACATCTCCTCGGCCATCAACGTCAGCACTGGCTCCCCCCAGGGCTGTGTGCTGAG
>JAACJT020000674.1:0-18288 GCA_009936485.2 Gymnarchus niloticus | reverse complement strand
GTGTGTGTGTGTGTGTGTGTGTGTGTGTGTGTGTGTGTGTGTGTGTGTGTGTGTGTGTGTGTGTGTGTGTTAGTTCCCGAGTTTTGCCTGTTGATGCCCTAGTCCCCGTGCTCTACTTCTCGTTTTCCTTGGAGTCTATTGCCTCAGTTACCCCTTGTATTCAGAGTCTCGCCCAGTGATTCTTTTATTGATTACAACCCTCTTGTACTCGCACCTGCGACTTCACCTTCCTTCTTACTTGGCCGTGTAACCTTCCATTTTTTGTTACAAGGCACGTGTAATGTGTAGGCAACCCTGCAGAGTAATTACTAAACGTGGCAATTTAATTTAACTTTTCAACGATAAGAATTATTTATTGTCAGATATTTTTATCAGTAGCGTTATTTTCAGCTCATGTAATTTGTCCGCACAACATATTTCACCATATTGCCCATTTCTGTCTCTGCTGCATTGTTCTTTTGAAAACGCGTGCCGTTGTTACATGAAGGAAACACGCGCGACACAAGTAAACAGATTTGTGGTAGCATAATACAAAAATCTTAAATGGATGAATAGAAAATAATGTTTGGGACTGGATTAGAAGTTTGTAGAGGGACCAAAGTGGGACATTGTCTCAGTGATTCGCCATCTCTGTTGCCAGCCTCATCCCACTGGCCTTTCTGTCTCTCTTTTAATTAAGAACTGTAAGCTGTCCCTGCCATACTGGCATTAGTAGCTGGACAGAATTCACCACAACTGCTCGTGTTTGCAATTAGACATTCGTTACGAAGTGAGCTCTGTCAGGTCTTACTCTCCAATGAGTCACCCACCAAATGAATTGTCATAATGGCATTGTTATCAAAAATCAACAATTTGTAATAGTTTGTACAGAAATGTATTGGATACAATGTGCATAAATGCTTGTTTCAGATTCCAAAGAAAAATCCTTGGTGAATATTGCTTTTCTTTCCTAATTCTTTAAAACAAATAATCAGAATTTCCATTTTATAACTGTATTATAAATTATAATAATAACAATAATACAATGCAAACAGCTTTATGTTTTTTTATCTTCTTTGCTGGTTACTAGTCAGCTATTAGTCTTACTATAATGCTGTCTTATGATGTGTTGTGGTATTTTTAGAAACATCAGATATTTAACATAATTTTGAAAACATAATAATAACATTCTCATTTTAAAATTGATTTTTGAATGTATTCAGTCTCCCTTCAGGTTTGTGCATTTTCTAGTTTATGTGTCATATCCAATATTCATATTTAATTGAGTATATGTTATAAAATTATTATTATACTGAATATTTTAAACAATTCACTATGGACTAGACTTTATTTAGATGTTTATTAATTGCTATAATATACGATGACCCATAAAGTTCCAGAGAGTCCCAGTACAATAGTGATGCTGCCTGGAAACAATTTCACCATGGTTTCACATATATTTATAGTAATAAAAAATAATAAAATGGAAACAAACACTTACATAATCATACAAACTTGTTTAGGAATAAACTTGACACTGAGACTTGACACATGTAGAATATCGATAATCTGAACTTTTTACGTCGCTCCTTTCTAACCCACATTTACTGAAAACATTAGATGTGCCGCTATTTATTGTGCTCTTTCATGTCACGGTTTCTGGGCTGACAGTTCAATTCGGAAACGTAACGCGTCATGCGGGAGCCAATGGAAAAATGGAAAGCCAAAAGGGACATCAATCAACCGAGCTCTGCATCCTGAGGCTGAGTGATAATCCATCATCAATCTGTGTTTACCAGTGTAAGGGAAGATCCCATAACAACCAAGAATCACTCCTCCTAATGTCTCGGGTGTGGGTTTTAAAAAACAGACTTGACAGTACTGCTAGCTGCCCATTTGGTATGTCTGAGACGAGAGTGCAAAAGCAGCTCATCCAATTATTTTGTGAGGCTAAGGCTAGCACCGGTGTCACCATTATCCTTCCATCCATCCATCTTGCGATCACTTATCCTGGTCAGGGTCAGGGAAAGACCTGTAGCCTATCACAGGCAGCAAAGGACGCAAGGCAAGCGTATACCCTGGACGAAATGCCAGTCCGTCACAGGTTACATGGGCAATTCATAGATCTCAGTTAGCCTAACTGCATGTCTTTGAAATCTGGGAGGAAACTGGAGTAGATAGAGGAAAACTGCGAGACACAGGGAGAAGATGCTCACTCTGTATACACAGAGCAGAGGCAAGAACTGAACCCTAAAGCCGAGAGGTGCATAACCTTTATGTATGAGGAAAAATACAGAGAGATGGAGTAACAGAAATGAAACGAACATGGTTACATATATCATTACTGCCTCTGTGGATTACGTCCTTATTCAGACATATTAATAGGATGATGCATTTATTAAAATTACAAATTATGTACTTATTGATCAAAATATGCACAAATTAGACATCTAAACATTGTTAAAATGAAAAAAAAAATAAACATGGCTTAATACAACAGTAATTTTCAAATCGCTCGGTGTCACCTGGGAAATGCTAGGGTTACCATGCTGTTCTCACAGCTAAAGGCTGTTTGCCATTTGACAGATAGTAGATTCTGGAATGATTCACTAAACATTTATAGAAAGGTCAGGCAGTTTTGCCTATTGACAATCTGAGAAACTCCTACAGGATTGATTTTTCTTTAATGTCCATGCCAGTGGAAGCATGCTGCAAGGTGAGGGTAATGACAAAGCTTGTGTTGCTGGCTATTTTACCTGCTCTCATAACATCACAAGAAAAAAAATTAAAATCAGCCATCGCCTTTTATTCCCCCAGCATCTTCTGGACTCTATCGTAACTTGTAGTTAAATAAATCTTGGCTTGTGGAGCTGGGGGTTATCGCAGTATGCAGGAAGAACAGGACTAAGATGGGATTAAACACCTTTCCTGCCTAACAGGGTTTGCATTACGTAGGAGTAGAAGCTGGAAGAGAGCTGACAGAGGTAAACTGGTCTGACAAATTTACAATACAAAATATAATGCTGCGAATAAACTGACATTCTTGGGAGGAAATCAGACATGTGCAGGTTTTTTTACGTGATTCAAGAAACAATGGCTGGAGAGATGAATTTTGCATACTCATTAATCATGTTTATCATTTCAAGATGCTGATTATGGGAATCAATTGAACATTACAAACACACACAAGCACACACACACTTTGGTTGTGCTATATACGAAGAAACGGTTATAGCATTCTGAAAATCACACAAATGTTTACAGCAGAGAACTTGTGTAATGCTTACTAATTTTCCCATAGACATAAAGAATGTTGTCCTTTGCTGTCATTGTCATCTAAGATGGCGCTACCGAGGAAGGCTGCCTACGCTAATTCCCACTGAACATCCTTACCTCATACACACATGCATAAGCACACATACATATACAAACAAACAAACACACACACAGACATACACACACATATTTTTGTACCGTGGACTTGTATTTGCATGCTGTACAAGATTTTGTACAATTTTTATTCCCATATTTTTGCACATTCATGTCATACTTTATTTAATCTAATCTTACTTAAATCCTATAGCTTTTTTATGATATATTCCCTTATTATACTCATGCTCTGTTTGTTGTTGTTTTTGTGTGTTATCGCAATGTGGGACAAGGTACTAAGGAAGATCATCTCACTGCACTACATCACATGTATGTAATCTGTGCATGACAAATAAAGAACCTCGAACCTCATGAGAGAAAACATGACCATTCTTTTTTAAAGAAGACTGAACATCAACAATACCCCAGATGTGGTCTATCACCACTCAGCACCTGCATCTCAACAGGGGTTAAATAATTCTGTTACTGCTCAGTTAACTCTGTTACTTCTAAGAGACATGCTACTCCCAAAGAACACAATATTGAGACATCTCAATCAATGCCCCCCATCACACTGTGAGCTCAAATCCCAATCAAGAGCAGCAGACAACCTTCATCCATCGATCACTTGATGAGCTTGCCACTCTGACAAGGAAATTATATTGAGTTCGGCAAAGTTGGAAAATCTAACACTGCAAAAGTAACAGATAATGCGAGTTGGCCTGAGCTTGCACAGATCGATCCAATCAATCCTCACGGCTCAGCTGGTGAAATACATCTGTGAGGGTATGGTGAGTCTTAATGGAAAGGTTCATTCATAATTGGCCTGTAAACCCATGAGCATTAACCAGAGTTATTTATATCCTGTCAGGCTAAAAGTGATAAAAAATGTTTTGCAGAGGTAAAAACAAACTGCTCCCATTGCATTTCACTTAACGGCCGGATGACCATAAAGATTCTTGGCTGCAATTATGGTGATCTCAAGGGGCTCAGTTGAGGGTCTCTCGACACCATGACATTTATGTTAAAATATATTTGTTGGAGAAAAAAACTACTATCCTGGAGACAGTGCTGCGTCGGGAAGATATGCAATGCTATGACTTTGCTGTGTTTGTCCTATTCTTATATTTTTCTATTTTTACATATTTGTCAAATGTAAATATTTCAGATCTTCAAGAAAAGTTGAATATGACAAGGACAACCTGCGAAAACAAAAAAATACAGTTTTTAAAAGATTATTTCATTTATTGAAAAAAAATCTAAAAAATCTAACACCAAGTGGGACTCTGTGAAAAAGTATTTGCTACTCAGTCAACCGATCAACCAAAGTTAATTAATAGTCGTGTTCAATTAAACTAAACGCACCCAGGCTTAATTACTGCCAAATCTGTTGAATCTAAACATCATTTAAATAGATCTTTTTCAGACATGTGAAATAAGCTTAAATGTCTAAACCAGCTGCACACTAGGATGTGAGCAAAAGAAATTCTGGAAGTGTTGAGAAACGAATAACCAGTGTAACTGAAATTTAACAGCCTGGAAAGGGTTACAAAGCTATCTGTAAGGCCCTGGAACTGCACTGACCCACAGTGAGAACCATCTCCTAGTGGAGAAAACTTGGAAGAGTGGTGAATCTCCACTGGAGCTGCTGGCTGGCTTAACAGAATTTCTCCAAGAGCACAGGTGACTTACGCAGGAAGTCACAGAAGAACCCATACTAACATCTGAAGTGACTGTGGCCTGGAGTTTTTTGGATAAGGTCAGGCTTCATGATTCCAAAATTAGAAAAAAAACAGAGGAAGAATGGCAGTCATGGGATAGTTCCAAGGTGAAAGCCACTGCTGACCAAGAGGAATATCATGGCTTGTCTCATATTTGCAAAAAGACATACGAGTGCCTTAATAACCCCCCCAAGTCTTTTGGGATAATGTTCTATGGAACCTTTTGGAAGAAAATGGTCCCATTACATCTGGCATACAGCTAAAATGGCATTCCACTATGACAACGTACCAACAGTCACACATGGTGGTGATGTGGGTATGCTTTGCTTATTCAGGGCCTGGGTGCCTTGCCATCATTGATAAAACCTTGAATTCTTGTGTCTTCTAGACAATCCTGAATGAGAATGCCTAGTCATCAGTCCATGATCTAAAGCTCAAATACATTTGAATTATCCAGCAAGACAGCACAAGTCCAAGTCCACTTCTGAATAACTCCAAAGAAACATGGCTTTGGAGTTGCCTAGTCAACATCCTGACTTCAAGCCCAATGAGATGCTGTGGCAGGATCTTAAACCGGCAGCTCAAGCTCAAAAACCTTCTGATGTGGCTGAATTAAAGCAATTCTGCACAGAAGAGTGGGCCAATATGAAAGACTAATCTCCAGTTAACAGATGTGTTTGGTGTTGGCTGTTGCTGTTGAAGGTGTCACATCTTGTTTATTAAGTTTTGGGGCAGGTGATGGATTACCTTTTTCCTTCAGCCAGTGAACCAGTCATCTACACTTATGTTTCCTCATGTTTTTCTTGTCTTATTATATTTTATATGAGGATCTGAAACCATTTAGTGCAACTAAAACTTGCAAAAACAGAGGAAGTCGGGATGGAGATGCATTTTTTCATGACCCTAACTGGATTTATGGTGGATATTAATGCTCATTTTTTTTTGGTTTTTATTTCCTATTTATTATTTGGTTTTAAAGATGCATCTTTCCTCTGCTTAACATTTGCCACAACACCTACATTCGCACATTCTTTGCGGTATTGTGCATAACCTAGCCTTAAGGGCGGTGATTCGTTTCTAAAAAGTTCAAGTACGATGTAAATCGAACATTGATATTACGTTGTTTTCAATGGAAAAATGTGTTCCATCAGCACGAAATGCGTATAAATATAGCAATCATATAATGATTTAAAAATCTATTTTCAACCAAGCTGTCTGGCCTCCTGTTAAGTGCTTTAGGGCAACTGTGCTGTGAAAGGTACTATAAAAAAAAAAAATGAAATTTAGACCAATGAAAAATATAGGAATGTAAAGAAAACAATGGGAAAAAGGAAAGTTTTTTTTTTCTACCGTTCTATACTTATCCTAAGAGCTGTTGAATGAAGATCATTGTTAAATTCAAATATTGACATTGTTACATTTACTAAGAATATAATTCAGAAAAACAATGATGTTATTCACAAAATTACATTAAGTAAGGCAATTGTCTTTTTTCCTCAAAAAATGCCTATGGATAACATGAAAAATTTAGTAAGTGTTGAGGCACCGTTATCAGAACCTGGCCCTTTAAAAGACCATCATGCCGTTACTGCAGAGGTACCAGTGTCCATATACAGTACATGTCCCAGAAGACATGACCTTCTGAAACACTCCCCCAGGGTGGACAAAACCTTGTACTGCCACCAGCAACTGCAGAACACAACCTTTCTGACTCCCTCACAAATAATAAATGCACTTTAAACAACAACCATGGTTTGCTGGACTCTTTCCACCTCCAAAAAGTGTCACAGTATGGTACATCCGAAATAGACATTCTTTCAAGTTCATTTAAAGGCTTCTTCTTCAGCTGGAGACTGTGGGAGGACAATGTCAAGTGATGGTTTGTCACAGCTGAACACAAACTACTGTTCACTGAGCAGTGCATGACAAACACAGGAAGTTGCCAAACAATCGTAAATCTGACTGGATCAACAACATCAACTCGCAGGATAGCTGCTTGTGTGGGTCTGTTTTTTTTTCCCTCCAGTAATTTCTTTTTTTTAATTAGTAACCATTTTATCAGTATAGGTGCATTGATTCATATAATAATACTTTCACTTTATTCATATTTTCAAGAGTTTCATCTAGATGACTTGAGCAAACATTAAAAACATTTTGGTTACCTAGGAAGCAGAAATGACCTGCTTGTTCCTTTTTCATTCTGCGTTAAACAGACGATATAGCAGGTAATACCATTATGCCGGTACTGATTAAATTAAACACATTTAAATGATACAAATACAGCTGATGCAATACAGAACTGAAATCGAAAAAAAAAAGTTGCTTTGAAATCCATACAAATGTACTGTCTGTGGCTCCAGATGATGAAAATAAAGTGGCACAGGCCTCTTTATATAAATATCTTTTTTAAATAGCCCCACTGTCCTCCTTGGAAAGAGAGCTCCTGGCATGGGCACAAACAGGTCCCTTTTTATCGAGTCCCCATGCACCCCACTGCAGCCCATGCAGCAGCACCAGCTGTGACCATCTGGTGTGCCTCAGCGAGTCCCAGTCACCAAGACACACAGTACACTGTTCTTCTGACTCATACCCTGCCAGTGCTGGGTTCTGCTCCGTAACAAAGAGATGTCCCTGCCCGAAAGGCTAATATGTCCACTAAAACCACATCTGTGCACATATAACAAATTCAACTCAGAGAATATATACTATAACGTTCTATTTTTGTCCTCATTAATGCTACTGGTCATTCAACTCTTTTCCCAAAGAGATATGCTGTGCCTAAGGGTGGAAAACACTCATCGCCAATTAGCTATTTAAAATAATCACTGCATAAAAATCCAATAATCAACCAAAATCCCTTAGGGTGTAACTTTATGGAGAACAGAAAACTAAGACTTAAAGAGAAAAAAAGTCAACCTTGGGGAGATCTTTGCTTCCCAGTGAGCAAGTTAAAAGGAAAATGAAAGCAAATGTATGTAAAATTTAAATCATCTGCAAAAGTATCACTGTGGCATGAAAGGTGAATCATTCCTGATTAGATATGGAACCAACCATTTTCCGATAGCGGAAGTTCCCTAGAGTTACCCTGAAGATCAGCACACAAGTGAGTACGCAAGCAGGAGAGTTAATATCAGTGGAGACAATACCATAAGAAACCATATGGGGTGTGAAATGGCAGAGGGGAGAGACCGCAAGTTCTTTTAAAACCTAACTAAAGGAGGCTGCCATTCTACAGAAATTCAGATCAGCCCCTTGTGGAGCAGTCTGGCACAGCGCCTACCTTTGTCACTGAAGTCATCAACAAGAATGATCTCAGCGACGAGGTGGTCCGGCGTGCGGTGGGTTATGCTGTGTATTGTCCTCAGAAGCGAAGACCAGCCCTCGTTGTGGAAGGGAATGATGATGCTGGTGTTGGGTAGCCTTTCCAAATACAGCTTCTGCTTGCAGCTGTAAGGAAGACGGCGGAAGACAAATGTTAGTGTCCGTAGCAGAGCTTGCAAATATGTATTACACATGACTGAAAGCAAGCATTTGGCCGATGTGTTCTGAAAAAATTTAAAAAGCCAAAATGAAAGACTCAAAGATGGTCAAATGCAAACTGCGAGTTACCAGATTTTTAACATGGAATAAAGAGCATTCCTTAAAGATCTTTTCAAATTCCAAAGTAAATAACGCCATACTGCAGATAGCTCGATTAAATAAGTAGCATATGAGTATTTCAAAGGAAATAAAACATATCACTTTTGTTTTTCCAGATACTCATTAGTTTCTGACATATTCATTAAAAAAGCAAAGCACATGCTTCACCATTAATCTGTCGATTGTCAAAAAATCACACTGAAATCACATTGACTGTAAGGCAGTAACACGTTAAATTGAACTGGCGTCTCTAAATTGCCCAGAGTGTGTGATTGTACTCTATGTGTGTTGTGTTTGATGAACTGGCAGCATGACTCTGGCCTTATGCCCTGTGCTCTCTGGTTCCTGGCGTAGTCTGAAGCACCCATGCTAACACTACATTCCTAGGAAACCTGAAATAATAAGTAAGGCAGGTAGATAATAGGTAAAGTCTTGAAATGAAGGCAGAGGGCTGGCTGGGTTTGTGAGGGTTGCATGTCCTAACTGTTTCGATTCCCATCTCCCTTTGGTACTGTGTGTCTCCTACAGTCCACAGACACAGGGTTCAGGTGCACTGGCTTCTCTGAAAAGCCCTGATAGTGTGTCTGCCCTGTAATAGTCAGCCTGAGATGGGCACTAAGGTTCAGTGTGACCCCACCACTGGATAAGTGATTCTGGGAAGTTAATTGAAATGTGGAGAAGACCTGAGATTTCCTCAGAATGACAATAACCTGTACGTTTAGTCAGTCGTTTTTCGATGTTTTGATAAAACGCATTCTAAAATACTCATCCATCTCTCCTCCTTAACCACTGGTCCAGTAGAGCTTCAGAATCATTCCAAGACATTTTTGGGCAGGTATGGAATTGTGTGTGCGTGTGTGTGACTGTGTAATATATAATTCTTTATTAACAAATTAAATTGTATATCTTAATGAAGAATTACATATATATGTATACACTATCCTCTGCATAAACAACATGGGCCAAATCTGTCTCCTTTGCTCTCTCTCTCATTTTGGTTAATCTGCGCTGGGAATCATTTTTAGTATCGACGGTCTGGGCTAAAGCAGACCACTCTAATTTGTCTTTTACAGCAATCTGTTCTCTTGGACAATGAGTCCGTCTGAGAAGTGCTGCAGATATTTGAATCTGTCAGAGGAAAATCTATTAAGTGAATGAGTTTTATATGAGAACGCAACGGCTTGATGCAAGAGAGCCCTGTAAAGCAATCGCTTCTCTGGGCTCCGTCATCTCATGTGGGAGCGATTAGGTGCCAGTCTATGAAAAGGCCTCATCTAAACTCTGGAAATGCAAGTTCATAAATTTAATTCACTTTTACAACTAAATTGCTTAATAAATAAAGAATAAAGGTCCACCCTTATATAAATTTGTATTTAAAATTCGTATAAAAAAAAAAATATATCATCTATTTTTCATTAAGAGCAACACACAATGCATCATGCTTCTCTATTGGTCTGATTATTAGTCTTGTATTAATCTTATAGTTATTCATGCGCACCAGAACGGTGACCCCATGGACTTACTTTGGATGCCTAATGTCTGGCAGAGAGCGGTCCAAGGCGATGTTGTCACTGACATAGATGTTAAAGCCGTTTTCCTTGTACGCTGAGTCATCCCATTCCTCCTCACCAAGGGGGTACGGCTTCCCCTGTTCTCCTTTACCTTTAAGCATCACCAGGAAATAGAATCGGTTTCATGTTACAATGTCTTCCATTTTAATAATGAAATGCAATTTGCAGTTAAAATATGCACTTTTGAGTTATAATCTCGAAAAATAGAGGCGGGGCACTGTGGTCAGTACTGTGGGCAGCACCTATCCAGGGTTAGAAATTAAAAATCCTACCTAGAATTTGTATGTGTGGAATAGCTTGGCTCCTGCAGGCTCAAGATGTGTAGTTAGGAATTACGGTGTCTCTAAACCTCCTGCACTGTTTGTGACTAGCCTTTGATTGGGAGCTGTCCAGGTTACACCATATAAGATGCCCAAACCAGCTGTCTCTTCGATCTGGAGGACAGCCATTCTATTTCGAACCCCCTCCAGATCTCTGAACTCCACACCCTGTCACAGAGTGCTTGTCCAGCACTTTCAGCCACATGTGTCGCCTTTGGCTTACTCTCTGGGGACTGTGGGCCCGGGACTATGTAAAGCGCTTTGTGACCGCGCTCCGTGTTAAAAGCGCTATATAAATAAAATTGAATTGAAAAATTGAATGTACTTACCACTTTGTTCTATTGGTCATTATTCATAACTCATGACCAAAGGTGAGGACAGGGATGTAGATAAAGGTAGATAAATTGCAAACCTTACAATGTATCTAGTGCTTCACTCACCACAGACCTCCTCATTGCCCAAAACACTACAGCCACTGAACTGATCCACTTGCCAATCTCATGTTTCCTCTAACCATCACCCATGAACGAGATCCCAAAATACTTAATCTCCTTCACAGAGGGCAGACTCTCCTGACACCTGAAAAAAGCAGTCCACTCTTTTCCACAAGAGCCCATCTCTACTGTTTCACACCAGGTGTCGAATCACTCAAGAGTGTGCTGGAGGTCCAGGGTGGGTTTAGTCAACAGCACGACATCATCGGCAAATACGACTGATGTCAGTTCTAACTACCCACACTAGACAGCTGAAGCCTGCTATCCTTGCCATGAAAAATCACAAATGGAAGCGGTACAAGATATGCAGCATTGACTGCATTCATACAGGGACTGAAGACCACACAACAGTGGCCCTAGTACCCCATTCCTGCAGGATCTCTCCCAGTATGCACCAGGGCATAAGGTGAAATGCCTTCTCTGTGTTCACAAAAGCACTGTTAGCATATTCCAACAAACCCTCACATACTGCAGCTGTGCGAGGGAAACAGGATGGTCCACTGTTCTACGGCCAGGCCAAAACCCACATTCTTCTGACAGAATCACATGTTCAACTATCAGGCTGAGTCCAGTCCATAGACATACACTTTTTGTGGAAGTCTGACAAATGTGACTCCAATCTGGTAAGAATATCACCCCTGTTTGCCAGTACAGAGGTACTTCAGTTACCTTCCATGCAACATCAAAGAGGCTTTTCAACCAGGTTACCCCAAAAGCATGTAGTTATTTCAGTATCTCTGGACGGATTCCACCTACCCCTGCAGTCGTTCCAATATGGAGGCCTCTAGCCACCATATCAACTTTATCTGTAGTTTTATGCTTGGATCCACCAGTAGTTTACAACCCTGCCCCCTGGTGAGAGGGCACACGCACTGGGTTAAGGAGTTCCTGAAAGCAATCTTTCCACCGCTCAGCAGTATGACTGGACTTGGACAACACTTCTCTACCCTGACTAAAAACAGCTTGACCAAAGTCCCTTCATTTCTTGAGGCATCAAATGGTCAGCCAAAACATAATTGGGCCACCCGAGAGTCTCTGTCCACACCCTCTCCAAATTCCTTCCAAGCATAAGTTTTCACCATTGCCATTTTGCAGTCTCGCGCAGAAGCTTAAGCCAAACATTCCCAGAAAATCCCAACTACTCCTTTGGGTCATCTTAGTCCATCTGGTCTCCTCCCAATGCAAAATGGCAACCAATTTGTCCTCCTTAAAGGCTCTTCCTGCACAGTCTTCAACCTGGGACTGGTGACTGTGGGGAGTATACCCACACCTACTTAATGTATTTCACCACGGACAACTCTAGAGTAGGAAAGACTCCAGCCCTGAACAAGAGATTTGGTGCTCACTTTCTGAGTGGAGGTAAGGCTGAATCCATCTAGCCAAAACCTTTATACCTTCTACACAAGCTTGGCTCCTTCCCAACCTAAGAGATAACATTCCATAATCCCAAAGCCAGTGTCCATTGCAAAGGTATAATCCATCTGTTTCCTTGGCACTCATACCTGGTTTCTCAATTGGACTGCACCTGTCCCTCACCTTTCATCTTATGAGGAATGAGCTCACAAAATTGCTGCATGTAGCCATTTTGCCTTAAGTCTGTCCATTTTGCATGGGCGACTCAGCCACCATAGGTTGTCATTGCTTATAAAAATAATAATCCAATAATGAATATACAATATTAAAGCAAATTATTTTGTGACTCTTTTTAATTATCACTTGCTGTTTTGTAAAAGAAGTTCAGTAGACAGCCTAGACCTGTGAGAACAAAAATGGCGAAAAGTGTGTTTATTTTTTACTCATAACATCTTCCCTTCTAGCCTTGTTTGGCAGTAAATAACATAGTCTTAACTTCTTTTTTTTTTTTTTTTTTGGGGGGGGGATTATTATTACAAATACCAGTAACTGTCAAAATAAAAGAATTCACTGAAATAACATGTCATAACAGGCCATTGAGCAACCAGAATAGACTTTAATGATCCTTTTAATTGATTGCAGAATTGTCTGAAATTGCACTGGAGGGATGCAACACCATTCTGCTGTACAAAATTAATTTGTTCTTTTGTTGATGGCAAAATTGCCCGTCTTTGTCCAAATTGTCATTTTCCTTGCTTACAACTTCCAACTTCGACTAACCACGGCTATAAAACGCACATCATACCATTAAAGTAAAACACCATTGAAAACTAAAACGTAAGCCAGCAAGTTTGTTTCTTTGAGTCACCTAATCGATATCACTGTTCTACTCTTCAGAAGACTCCTGCATGTGTGCTTTGTACCACTATACTTGCAAAGGTGAACATTTATGTGTGCTAAGGGATTTATGTGCTACAGTCAATCCATGTCATCCCTCTCTGTGAAGTTTCAGATGACAAATTGCCTACCCATGCCATGGACTGACCGATTTAGGAGTAACTCATTTGTTTTGCCTTGAATCTCCATAAAGAGGTGGACACCACGCAGCCAGTGGAGTGCAAAGCAGTGGGTGTCTGACAGCATGCACATCAGAGGGTGTGTTTGCAAGTCCTCAACCCCCCGAAGTTCTGACATGGGCACCAAGTGATGAGGGGGTGACCTATGACAGTATTAACTGGACATTTGGAGGAACACAAACCACAAGAAATCCATCAAAAATCAAGACGAGAGCAATGGGGTAAGGTTACACCTCTAGTAGACCTTCATGCCATAGTTCACCAGGTCGTCATTTACCATCTTTACAATGGCACTAAGCTGGCTCACTAAAAAGCTCAAGAAAGCAGTTATTCTAACCAGGCTAATTAAGTTATGATTGGCATGATCATGTAGGAACTTCACTCATATTCTGTCTGGAACCATAGTTCAACCTCCACCTGGCTAAAAGCATTTATATTGTAGCATATTCTTGGGCATAGTTGCACACACTGATTGGTATTTTATATAATTAAATAATTATGTATTATAGCATAAAATTGTCTTGCAATGTTTATTATTGTTGTTGCTGTTGTTAATTTTCAAAAATAATTGTAAAACGTTCTTTTCTTCCTTATATGCCATACCTCAAGCATTATACTCATATCTGCGTCTGCTGTTAGTCAAAATATTTCCTTATTTAGGCTATAATTAGACTTGTCTTTTGCAAAATACAACATAAAACGAACACGAACTTACATTGCAACTAGAAGTCAGCTGACAACATACAGCATGAAAAAACAAAGCACATGTGTCATCTGACCCTGCCTGTGCTACCCGATCCAGGAAAGCTACACTCAGCAGTATGAAATACACATGTTAATATGCACCTGTAGAACACATGTTGCTGAAAGCAGCCCAATGGTAGGCATCATGAAAGAATGCCAAAGTATTAAAAACCTCACCAGTTTCACAACGTCTCCAAAAAGCTCTACTCTAGATGGAAGCTAATCGCCCAGACTCGTATTTGCCATATTGGCTCAGTGGCTGAGTTATTGGCTAACCCCAGGCAATATGCATTACTGCCACCATGCTGATATATTGGCCCACCATAAATCAGCACAGGGGTACAGCTGGTGTATGGAAAGCATTCTGCTACTCCAAAGCTGCCTATCAAATGTGAATAAAAAGAGCAGCCTGCTGCTGGTTCATTTATTTAAATTTCAACAAGTGCTGAGCTCAACAATGACCACTCTGCCATGTTGTCTATTTACCACATGCAGACAAATTGGTCTTAAATCCCCATACTTAATACAGTTCTTTTCAAACTGGACCTTTTCTATTTGCTAAAGAAAGTTGACATTATGTGTAGTGATGGGACAAATGAGGCTTCAAAACCTGTGTTGGGTGGTGGAAGAATTCCTAACTAACCTATCAAGGCTGGTGCTAAATGAAGCTTCAAAACCCATGGGGGGTGGGAGTATCCTGAACTAACCAATTAATGCTGGTGTTAAATGAGGCTTCAAAACCTGTGGTGGGTGGGAGAATCCCAACCTACCAATTAATGCTGGCGCTAAATGAGAATTCGTCCCAGCACTAATGACATCAGCCTACGTGTGCCTAGATATTATTTTGTGTTTTTATCTGTACTACAAATTTCAATATCCTACTGGATATTTAAAAGTTTCTTTCTCATATGTAGTTATTCATCAGCAGTTGTTAATGAGACTACAATTTTTTTTTTTTCCAGATTCAGGTATTAACCTCAGCTGGAACTGGTTTCCCTGTCCTTGTAGCTCTAACAAAACTCCCTCCTGCTGCTCTCGTTACACTCCATTCCCACCCCCCACCCAGAAAAAAACACTTCTCCCTCCCATCATTATACGTTATCTGACTGTGTACCACCGTGTCCAGATAAGGTGTTACTTTTCATGGTTTTACTCATATTTATGGTAGTAGTGATGTGCACCAAGTATTCTTTAGGTGTCCATCTGCTTATCCAGTGCAGGTTTACCAAGGGGCCTGGCACCTATTCCAGAAAGCACAGGTCACAAGGTTAATAGTGGAAGCCCCATCATCTCCACTGAGCACTCTGCTATCGACTAAAATCCTACCATAAAAGTGGATTTTTGAGATTCACTCATTTATCTCTTCCCATACATTCCCAAACTCTGGAACTCTCTCCCTGGAAACCTGAGATCTACTGCATGTCTTAGCACTTTTAAAACCAGGCTGAAAACACATTTGTTCACCATTGCATTGAATAACTTGTGATAATGAGTTATTTCATTTATTTAATGTGTTTACTTTGTTTTTCTTCTGTATCTACTTTTAATTTTTAACTGCTTTTTAATCTTATTTTTTCATTTCTGACTTTCTTTAAAATTCTTTTTCATTGTTTCTCTACTTTTTAAAATGCTTGCAAAGCACTTTGTAAACCCTGTGGTTGAAACAGTGCTATATAAATATTGATTGATTGATTGATTGATTGATTGATTGATTGATTGATTGATTGATTGATTGATCGGTAACGCATACGGTTCACAGAGAATTTTGAATAAACACTTTTGTTCAATGTTTATCAATGAACCATGAAAAGGGAGCAGACACTGACAAAATATAGGAAAAGTCATCGTGACGAGCTCTATTGGAGTGGGACTTCTGGAGCAACTTTTAAAAAGTTACATTTATGTTTGAATACTGTTACTTTTCAGAATTCTAAAGTAAAGAGCCATACAGTATTACATGCATGAAATATGGGGAAAGCACTGAATGAACGATGACACCCTCCAGGTTTCTCAGGATTTCATATTTCCTGATATTAATCTTCAGAGATTCATCCATTTTCTGTGTGGCTTTTCCAGGACAGGGTCATGGTGTCAGCAGTCTGTCCCAGGAAGCACAGGGTGTAAAACAAGGCTACGTCCTGGACTGGACACCAGTCCATCGCAGAGTACAAGGACGTGCAAACTCACACCCACGATCACAGAATAGGGTCAATTTACTGACTACAGTTAACGTAACTGCATGATTTTGGACTGCAGGGGAAAACCAAAGAACCCAGAGATTTGAAATGTGCAACCATGCAATTTCCACACACATAGAGCAGGCATGGGATTTGAACCCACAACTCTAGAAGTGTGGGCCACCATTCCACCCCAAATGACATCCATTTCGTATTATAAACCAAAACAGATTTATGCTAAGTCATGAATTGCAAGCACAGTGTTTGCTGTATGGAGTATGGTAAGAATGGTGAATGCCAATGACTTCTGTCAGACTCAACTTATTTCACAGAAAATTGTGATTCTTTTTTGAAAGGGGGCAAATACATTTGGCTGCATCTGGTGATATTAATATTAGTTATTAATGTTTTTATAACACTTCTGCACACATTTGTGGAGACTGTCATATTTGAACAATACTTGAGAAAATGCAAGAATTTTCCCAGAACAAATACTCAGAATATTGTACACATGAATTTAAAATAATCCCTAAATGGCACATACATGTCCTTTAATGTACTTAATAAGATAATAATAACATTACAATACCTGTATTGTAATGGTTTGTATTACATGGTAAATAGAAGTACCGACTCAAGGTTTAGAATGAACCAGTTTCCTGATTCACCACTAAATTAATTTTTAGGAAATTCCTCAACTACCCACTGAAAAAATAATCAAATGTATGTAGGGGTCCCTTGACACTATTGTCATAATGCCATTTGTAACAAATGAAATCAAATGCAGTCAAGGCTCCTAGTAATTTCCTTTCCAAAAATGACATACCGACACGCAGTCCTTCTCTCCGGATGCTTTCATCGTCGTGCCAGTCTTTCCTCTTCAAACCGTCGGTCCAGGGGTAAACATGTCCCTCATTTACACCTGATGGAAATCCCTGCAATAAAAGTTGGGGAGAGATATATTCAGGTTATACATTCTGAACCTGTAACAGACATTGGAAATAAACTGGGACTTCACTGTCGATTACTTCATAACCGTAAATCTGCATTTGCAGGCAGATGATAAAAGGTATTGCTTTTTAGAAGCCGTTTAACAGTTTTATGCACGACAAATTATCCTGGAATTTATTTACGGACTGCTCCGATTAGCCTTCACTCTAACATTTGCTGTAATGGGACACACCAGCCATAGCACCATAAGCAAGAAATGGATATTTCAGAGTACAGCAACACACTGCCAGGTTTACACACAACTGGCTAAACATTTACATGTTAGGCACATGTTCTATCAGTTTCATGTATGGTACTCACTACAATGTACAGCTATTCAAATCCCATTATCTAAAATATGGATTGCTTTCAAGTTAAAAAGTTGAATGGAATCCTCTTTAAGGGACATTGCCCCAAAGGGTGCAAAGGTCTCAATTGTGATTCACCGTCAGAATTATTAGTAATTTGGTCTGTGTTACTTGCAGTGAAGTATTCAAATGCATGCAGTTCATTACGCGCTTTTTGTAAGGTACACCTGGAGTAAAAACTGGAGTCACTTCTGAATATTTTTAGTCGTGAAAGAAGAATAGAAAAGATGAAAAAAACGTTCTCTCAGTCAGTCATAATTCATGCATAAAATGGTTAAAGTAAAATGCATTTCACCTTCTTGCAGGCTAGTCCGTTTCCCACTTTGTATTAAGGCGTCAGTACTGTGAATCACTTTCAGGCAGATCAGTTTTCATTATTATTGTTTCATTATTATTTCATTATTATTATTATTTTACCTACCTCATTTTACACTACAATTCATATTTTGATATTTTGTGTACATATGCTACCTCCCATATTTTATAT
>JAACJT020000673.1:0-18289 GCA_009936485.2 Gymnarchus niloticus | reverse complement strand
AGGCTTCCCCTTTGAGTCTGGCTCCTCCCAAGGTTTCTTCCTCTTGAGGGAGTTTTTTCTTGCCACTGTCGCCTTTGACTTACTCTCTGGGGACCGTGGGCCCAGGACTATGTAAAGCGCTTTGTGGCCGCGCTTCGTGTTAAAAGCGCTATATAAATAAAATTGAATTGAATTGAATTGAATTTCAAAGGAGGACCTGTTGCTTTTCAGAAAGAGTCTTCCAGCCTTTGATTAGAGAAACGGGACTTTGTTAGTGATACAAGAGGCCTGCTTTTTAATGCTGGCTTGATTTAACAGAGGAATGGGTGTGGATTTGAAAGCTCGGCATGTGTTATCTAAATCTCCACTATTACCACCCTCTATGGTATTTACAAAGGAACGTGCAAAATAAAATAGTAAAAACTGGGAAAGAGCTCAGCTTAATCCCTGTCGTTTGCATATTAATCTCATTTAATGTTCCCATTAATGCTTTTAATAACAAAATAGGCTTAATGAAAGTCAATATTTACGCAGTATGAATTCAGATGATCCAAACAATGTAGCCCAACATATTTGGTGTCTGTAGAGAAGATGATTGGATGTTTCATTGGATACTTTAATCTCCTGGTCCTCATTTATGTCATCCATTACAGACACTGAAGGGTGGAAAACTTTTGCTGTCAGATACACACATTTCCAAGGAGAACCTTTACATCAGCAGAGTTGAGTTCTGTTCCATGAATCCACATATCTCCATGACTGCCAAGAACACAGACTGTGAGTCCCGGCATATCAAGAGAGAAGGGAGTCAAGCCAGGCATAACAGGGGTCTTCATCCTCCCCACTACTGTAATAATGCTCCTCCACTCTACCACTCCTATTCCAACCAGCAGGGGGCACTGGTGAGTAGCTCTAACACCTCCCAGTCTTCCATCCAGTACAGCTGCGTGGTGGGAGTTCAACATAGCAGTGACAGTGTGCAGTGGTTCCGACGGCCCTCCTCTGAGGCAGTGGCAGGAGGCAACCACACACAGCCACCCCTGCTCCTCAGCCCAGCCCACCTCAAGCCTGGAGAGGATTCCCAGCCAGGCCCATTGGTGCTGCTCACCAAAACAGGACCAGATGGGTTGCTGCAACTTCCAGGTCTGCTGTCCCTGCTCGCAGATGCCGATTCAGTCTTACCCCCATTTAGTGAGGGGGTCCCCCTGCTGTCCAGCCTGGTCACACATCAAGAGGGAGACGATGAAGCCAAAGACTCCGTGCCAGAAGAGGACCACCTGGTGAGGATGTACCTGCCCCCCCAGGAGAATTCCACCATCAAGAGGTCCCC
Organism: Gymnarchus niloticus; assembly: GCA_009936485.2. Lineage (NCBI taxonomy): Eukaryota > Metazoa > Chordata > Actinopteri > Osteoglossiformes > Gymnarchidae > Gymnarchus > Gymnarchus niloticus. The sequence goes on along the minus strand of JAACJT020000673.1, from coordinate 16,980 downwards.
TTTCAGAACCCCAAACACCCACCTCAACCCAGAAGCAACTCAGACTCTACTTCCCCCACCCAGTTACATACAGAACTGGATTCCGGGGGCACCCCCCCTGGCTGGGGCCCCAGGAGAGAACCCCAACTGGGAGTTAGTGGACCCCCCTGCTTGGCCTGATGAAGGGGGTGGCGGGACCTTCCTTGAAGACTGGAAAGTGAAAATCCAGACCTGACCCCCCTCCAGGAACTTTTTTTCCCATGTTCTAACCATACAGTAATGCTCCATCTTCACTGACCTTGGGCACCAAATCCAGGAGGAGCAGCCATAACTGAGGACAAAGCTGCCGCCAAGATTCCCATGAAGCTTTGCTCCCAAACCTCGCCTCAGTCGCTTGCCAAGAGGCCACGAAGCTCACCCCGCATACATCATTAACGCATGTAAAAAGCGTGAGATGTCACAACAATATTTTGCACAGCACCAACCAGCTGGAGAAGCAAGCCTTAATGTTGTTTGTGTTTTCGTGTGTTTTGTATGCTCGTTTTTATCCTGTTCTGTTTTGTACACACCTGGGGGACTTAACCTACCCTGTAGTTAAACCTGAATTTCGATTGGAGAAATTCGGAGAGATATGGGGAATTGACAAATCCTGAAGTTGGGATTTCAGTTTTCTCTATTAAGAAGTCAGGTTTATCTTCTGGATTTGTTAAACTCCCTGAATGTGAAGTAAAGCTTCACATTGTTTGTGTTTTCTTGTGGTTTGTACTGTATGCTTGTTTTTATCCTGTTCTGTTTTGTACACACCTGTGTGCACAATACTGTACAGGCCTGACAGCACCAGATGAAGTGAGAAGATTCTGTAAGAAGTGCTAATGCTAGTGCAATAAAGATCACTGGTAAACATTGGTGTGACTCATTTATATTTTTGTGTTTGGTCGACAGGCTTGGATCACTGGGGTCATGGGCACCTGCATATTCAACAGAGGTAGAGGAGTTTCTGGCCTCCACACACACACACATACAGTTCAACAAATTCACTTTAAAAAGTTGATTTATATGTCAGCAAATACATCCTTCTTGGTATTATTCCATTCCTGAGCCAAATGATTATTATGATGATTGATGATTATATCATTCCTGAGCCAATGAATTTGACAAACAGTCCTGCTAGCTTATGTGGATGGCGGTTTTAGCGGAGCTGTTTCATCCAAATAGTCTCTTCAGAGTAATATGTACATGAGCCCACCCACGTCAGTTAGCATTGTATTTTTTCTGTCATTCTACATGCCTCAAGGTTTGCCTCAACTACGGTGGACAGATGACTCATGTAAATGATATGAAAGAACATGTGAGGCACGTCAAGAGCACATTGCCTAGCCTGACCCCCCCACAAATCCTCACCAGAAATAGTCAGCGGATGGCGAGTGAGCAGGCAGGCGATCAAAGCGGGGAGCCGCAAGTGCTGAAGCACATGCATGGCAACCAGTTGCTAGGTAACACTCCGCAAAAGCGGCGGGCTGACTTGAGGAAAAGTAAAGGCTTAAACATGATGAGTATCAAAGCTGTGTCTGCGTGTGTTTCTAGACCTCTTTTGTGAAACTAATGGGGTTTCGGTAGCTAAACCATTCAGTCATAATCAGTTTTAAGACCTCTAATTACCTGGTTTGAGAGGCTTTGTGTTTTTTCATTGTCATTGCCAACATCGGGAGATATTTCCACACACTGTTTCCTGGGGAAAAAAATTGAATGCATTAGGTATAACAGTGGAGTGGATTTAATTGCTCATTAGTAAGGGGAATCTACTTATTCATGTGGTATAGCCTTAGGCTTTAACCATAAGACTTCATCCGAATTTACAATTTTTCCCTCTTTTCCACACATAACCACGGCTGGCTTTTTCCTCCCCTGGAAATGTCTTCCGCATTGTCCCTGTTCTGCTCATTTGGCCCAAACATTTCTCAGAGTTAAATGCTGTTCTCTGTTATACAGAAGATACTGAGCTCAGACCCAGACAGAGGCTTCATTTCTCACTTATGCAGAAGGTGCCTTTATTAAAGCAGTTGAAATGGTTTAAGTAATGTCTGGTTACCTTTTACTTGGTAATATTTTTCTTAAGTGTGTAATGTAAACTCTGCCCATGAGTCTCTTCAAAAAGGGTAATGCAAGCACACGTGGAAAAGTGAGTAGTGTTTGAAAGTGGGAAGGTTTTGCATAGCATTGTCCCAGAATTTGTATATGTTTTTGACATACATTTGTTATACAGAAGATACTGAGCTCAGACCCAGACAGAGGCTTCATTTCTCACTTATGCAGAAGGTGCCTTTATTAAAGCAGTTGAAATGGTTTAAGTAATGTCTGGTTACCTTTTACTTGGTAATATTTTTCTTAAGTGTGTAATGTAAACTCTGCCCATGAGTCTCTTCAAAAAGGGTAATGCAAGCACACGTGGAAAAGTGAGTAGTGTTTGAAAGTGGGAAGGTTTTGCATAGCATTGTCCCAGAATTTGTATATGTTTTTGACATACATTTGTCTGTGTGTCATATGTAGACTCCCTCTGACTGTCTGTCAAGGTGGACTTTTGTAAACTCAATGGAGCAGGGGTGGGCCAAGCAGTCTGACATGTAGCCAGGCAAGAAGGGGGTGTGCGGTTGTAAGAAAAATGCACAACAGGGGGGCTGCTGCCAAAGAAAGCACACAACCTGTGGGGGGCGGATTTTAGCAAGAGAAGCATGCAGCTCCCAATTTTTTTCACCATTGAAATTGAATTGTTCTTTGTCACGATATGGTTGATGCTGCTAATGGATTTGTGAGAAACACACGTGCACCGGAGTGTCTTTAAAATTGTTTGGCAAGGAGTCAGTTGTTCATACACATCAGAACATTGTGTGCATGAGAGAAGCAGAAGGTAAGGACAACAACAGGTAGTGGAGAAAGGTGAAATGTTATTTTTAAACCCATTTATTTATTATGGCCTCTGGCCTGGGAAATCAACACCTGTTATGAGAAGCAGGAACTATATTCAGTTGTGAAAAAAGCAGGAACCAAAAGAACCACATAACCAGGCTCAGAAAAAAACTAGCAGGAGACAGTGAGCGCTCTGAAGAATTTTGATGCTTTGGACTGAGGTGCTACATCGGGACACATGGAGACAAAAATGAAAATAAGGACCGGCATGCAAACACAGGCTGAAATGGGGAAACGAAGAATACCATACGTATTTAGCTGCCTCTCAGAAACCCAGGTGGTACTTAGAAACCACCATGACATATGGAGATCTCTCGACATGTTCGTGAGAGCATGGATGTGGCTATCTCAGGAGTCACACGACTTCTGCTTGGGGTGTCAGTCAGGTCCACCTGTTCCTCATTCCCAGCAGTGAGTACAAAGGGGTCCATTCTAGGTTTGTTTTCTCCTCCTCTCTCTCAACTCTAGTGATCCACAGGCTGCACACCATGCTTTGCACCCGTTTTCCCTCCATGCCAACCAGGCTGTTTTCTTTCTGTTGGATTAGTGCCTTCTGTCCCATTGGCACCTGGTGCATAAAAAAGGACCCAAATCTCTGAGGAACATTTCCATTCCAGACCCTGTGTTCTCTGCCTCATCGCCTGCTTTACAGGCAGTTAAAGCAGGAATAAAAATACTGCGTTCGTCCCTTTGTCGTCACGCTTGGATGGATTCTTGCATGGGATGTTCCTGGTTGTAAATCGTTTTCATCAGGACTGGCCGTTATCAAGAACATTCTATCCATGGAGACTATTTCAAAAGATTATTTAATGTAAAAAGCCGCAAGTCCTGAATTAGGAAGGACTAAGATTATTTGAATGTTTAAAAGAACATATACTGCAACTTTGGACATATTCATGTACAAAGAGAAAGCTGGCCCAGCTCTAGATCAAGGGATGTGAGGAAGTGATTAGAAATGCAGTTTCTCCTTACAGAGGTGGACTCAAAGGCTGCACGTTTGAAGGTCTTCATCCAGGGAGCCCGTTCTCCGCTCAGCTTTCATGCAGGATGGATGCGTGATCCCACCTTTAAAACACAGGCAGCTTTGAAGAAAGCAGGGAGGCAACTCCGTTTCGGCTATTTTGCTCTCCGGTGTTATCCCGATTTTGGTGGAAGATGTCGTTTCATTATCCCCATGTTGTCACACCCACTTCTTTGAATGTTAAGAGTCATTTCGGCCTTTGCTGGGCTGAAATTTCCACACAGTTATGAACTCTGCTCTTCCCTGTAACTCTGAACAAGTCTACCCTTTCAGCCAACCCAAGTCTTTATGAGGCAACAGCAACGTAATACCTCCATTACAAAGGGTCTACACTCCCCAGTGAGTTCTGAGGCCCGATGTACAAGACCTGAGGAGAAACCCGTATGTAACCCATACAAACATTTCATACTTGTCTTTTACACATCCTGTAATAAAGTGATAAAATCACCCAATTAAATCTTAAAAAAGACTGAAAGCACTTTTGTGCAATTTATTTATGTTGTTAACCAAAGTGGCCTTGATTGTCGTAGCATTTATATACATAAGTGACTGGAGATAATGTTCTCCCAGGACATATGGACAAAAGGAGGCGTTCACAGTAATTTAAAGTTCAGAAGCACGTGGTGGGGGGGTTGAAATTTTAACTTTATGAACATAATATCAATGAATAACGAATAGTATAGCAGCAGAGAAGAGTCAGTAAATCAACAATAAAAAACAAAGTGACTAGTAAGAGTGATGGAGGGGGTATGGGTATTACAGGCTCAGGTCGGTGGTCAAGAGGTATTGAGTGACCTGACAGTTTTGGGGAGAAGCTGTTATTGAACCTGGTAGAACTGGCTCAGTTGGTCCAGTTCGTTCTGCTGGATGGGAGCAGGACAATTAGCTCATGAGATGTGTGGATCAGATCCTACATCACACTAGAGGCTCTCTGTGTGCAGCTGTCTTCAATAGAGGAATGAGATCCCCATGACTTTCTCCCCTGTATGCAGTATCCACTGCAGGCGGCTGTGATCTGAGACTTTACAGCTGCTAAACAAGACAGTGGTACAGCTGGTGATGACACTCGCTGTGATGCCCCAGGGGAATTTGGTAAGCATGGGGAGTGGGAGTCTGCCCCTAACCCTAACTCTCCTCAGTCGCTGCAGAAAGTGTAGTTACTGTGCTGCCATCTTCACTAAGGAGGAGGTGATAATAGTGAGGAATTCCACCAGGTGCAGTCTCTCCATTGAAGATCCCTCAGCGTTCCATGGGGGGGTCTTCCTTCGTTTTGTCCACTCTGAAAGACAGATTTCTGCTCCAGCACCCGTCCACCAGCCACTCGGCCTCCTCTCTCTATGCTGACTCACTCACACCTGTTGTGTCATCAGCAAACATGATGGCACTGTTTGAACTGCAGACTGTTGGTGATCTCTCAGTCAGGAATTCCAGGATCCAGCGGCACAGCGGGGTGCTGAAGCCTAGCATCCTCAGCTTCCCTATTATCTTTGGTGTGATGACAGTGTTGAAGCCAATGGGCAGCATTCTCACATAGGAATCTTTCCTATCCAGGTGGACAGGGCTAAGTGTCATAGAGGCTGTCGTAGTACAGCTGAGGACATGACGTGCTCAAGCGACAGGCTGGGATTATAGGCGACCTGGAGGGGATTACATAATGTGGAAGAGTCCACTTTTTATGTGTCCCATGACCAGCCTCTCGAAGGATTTCATGATGACAGGAGTGAGTGCAACAGGGTGATAGTCATTAAGGCAGGAGACTGATAACTTCATCTACACATTTATGAAGTCATCAGTCTTCCTCACATACCTGACCAGATGTGTTGTTGGGTCCAGCAGCTTTGCATGGATTTTCTCTTGACAGAGTTCTCCATACTTGCAGTCTTCCCCTGTAGTCAGATGTGGTACCTTCTCCTCATTACATGGAATTCTATTTGCAGTCTTGTCATTCAGTGCATCAGACGTGCACAGAAGATATTTATCATTCATCTGGGAAGGAAGCATTGTTGGCAAAGGCCTGTGGTATGGTTTCATAGTCCATGATGGCCTGGATACCCCTCCACAAGTGCCGTGTGTCTCTGTTGCCCTGAAAGTAGTTATGGATTCTTTGTCCATGTTCACAATTTGTTGCCGTAATACCACAGGACAGGTTTTTCCCTAGGTATTCTAGGGGCCATCTTGTCTCCTGATCTAAAAGCTTTCAAGAGGACATGTTTTAAACTCCTCCTGAGAAGGAGTTCAAAACAGGCATGACTGGATTATAAAGGAAAATCGGAGATGTGGTTAAACACAATAACATCAAAGAGGTGTGGAGGGCAATGAAGACTATTGCAAGCTATAAAGAGAAGGGATGCCAGGCAACAACGGGGGATGAGCGTAATCTGATTTACAACAGGTTTGACATGGCGCCCAGTGTTGGCTCGTCATCGAATGTGTTGCCTGTTCCCTCTCCCACCACTGCAGTAGTAGCCTCCTCTCCCCCATGTGGCCACACCCCTGACACTGCAGCTGTAACATCTGTTACATCGGGACCCCTTCCACCACTCTTCACAGCCGATCAGGTGGAGGAGGAGCTGAGGAAGCTGCACCCTAGAAAAGCAGCTGCTCCGGATGGTGTGTGTCCCAGATTGCATAAGGAGTGTGCAGATCAACTTGCTGAGCCTTTCCAGATACTGTTCAACCTGTCTTCAAGGTGGGAAGATCCCAGCTCTGTGGAAAACATCATGTCTTGTGCCGGTTCCCAAAGTTGGGAGGCCGACTGAAATAAAAGATTACAGACCAGTAACCTTCACATCACATATCATGAAGACCCTGGAATGGATGCTTTTGTGTCATCTCAGACCACAAGTCCAGCATGTACTAGACCCCTTATAGTTTGCATACCAGGAGCACATTTGTGTTTGTGATGCAGTCCTCTATATGCTACACCGGACTTATTCCTTTTTAGATGAGCCAGGTGGTTATGTGAGGATCATGTTTTTTGACTTTTCAAATGCATTCAACACCATCCAACCCTCTATTCTTAAAGATAAACTTGAGGGGACGGGGGTGGATTCTATCTTTATCTCCTGGATCCATAGCTGCCTAACTGGATGACTGCAATTTGTCAGACTGGGGAACTGTGTGTCCGGGATGGTAGTGAGCAACATCTGGGCTCCACAAGGGACTGTTCTGGCCTCATTCCTGTTCACACTATACACAGCAGGCTTTTAATACAGGTCAGATCTCTGCCACATTCGGAAGTATTCTGATGATACAGCTATTGTGGCGTGTATAAGGAATGAGCAGGCAGGGGAATATCGGGATCTGATTGGAGCTTTCAGGGATTGGAGCAATAAGAACTGCCTGGTATTGAATACCAAAAAGACCAACAAGACGGTTGTTGATTTCCGTAGGTCTAGGCCCCCCCTTCAACCTGTTAACATCTGAGGGGAGGACATTGATGTGGTGCAGACTTATAAGTATCTTGGTGATTACATCCACCTTGATGATAAACTGGACTGGTCTGTGAATATAGATGACCTCTATAGGAAGGGGCAGAGCAGGCTCTTTTTCCTTCGATAAAAACTCAGATCCTTCGATATATGTAGCAAAATGTTGTTTGTGTTTTATCAGACAGTCATTGCCAGTGTTCTCTTTTACACTGCCGTTTGTTGGGGAGGCAGCGTGACACAGAAGAACACTAAGAGGCTGGATAAGTTGGTGAAGAAGGCTGGTTCGGTGCTGGGCAGGACCGTGGACTCTTTGGGAACTGTAGTGGAGAGGTGTATAGGGAAAAAGGTGTGGGCCATCCTTGACAATGTCAGTCATCCTCTCCACATCATTTTTGCAGGTCAGAGAAGTAAATGCAGCAGTCGTCACCTCTCACTCAGCTTGCAGAACAGAAAGCTTCAGAAGATCATTTGTTCCTATGGCCATGAGATTATATAATACTATTGTTAATGCATTTGACTCATGAATGGGTTATTTCCCCTTCCCTTGTAGTATGGCAATAACTGATTCACCTGCACTTTTTCAATAATTTATTTATTTTATGTTTGTTTTTTTAACAATCTTTTACTGATGTGGTTGAGCTACTGGATACCTGAATTTCCATGAGGTGATAAAGTATCTATCTATCCATCTATCTATCTTCCTCCACCAGCATCCATGAATTTTGGCTGGCACACGTGATGATGGTTTTGGAGACAGACACATCATCTGTACACCTCAAAATTTGGCTGGCGGCAGTCACTCCTCCTCATTAGTATGGTGATTATAGGCAGTGGTCTACCTGAACATGTTCCAAACAGGCATGCTTAAAACAATCCTGACACACCTCCCTTTGGCAGGCTGTAATCTGTAGCCATTGTGGTGAGGCCCATTTCACTGGTAGCGTCATGCCCTGTCTCCTGGCCCTCCTGTTTCTTCCCTCGTGTGGGACTAATGAGCCACACCTATTTAGAGTTTACCCTCATTTCCATCTCCAGCTGCCTCTTGTTTGACTCCTCATTAGTCATGTATAAAAGTGCTTCCCAGTCCTGTGGTCCCTAGTCCAGTCATTAATGTTGCTCCCATGTGATGCCTGTGGTTCTGCTTGTTTGGGCTTCCCAGTTTGATCCCCTGTGATCTGGTTTGTTTTCTTGTAATAAACCCATTTTGTTTATTTCACACCTGCCTCCAAGTCCTTCCACTCTCCCATTGTGTCAGGTGGTCTATATGCTGGCATTAACAATCTATATGCTGGGGTGTGGCCTTGTAGGTGTCCCACGCATTTGCGAACTCCAGGTCCAGTTTATTCACCCCTCTGGTAGTAAAGTTTACATGCTGGTAGAATTTTGGTACAGCTGTCTTCAGGTCGGTGCGGTTGAAGTCAACAGCAACAAAAAAAAATTCCAGCTGTGTAGTTCCCTGAAGGAACTCCCTGAAGGCTTCATAAAGAACATGCAATGCTTTCTTAGCGTTCCTGTTGGGAGGGATGTAAACAGCCGCAATAATAACAGCTGTCAACTCCCACAGCAGATAGAAGGGACAGCTCTTTAACGCCAAAAACTCGAGCAACACTGAGTGGTGACTTGTAACTACTGCAGCGTTTACAACGCACTCTTTTTCGATATAGACACACATCACCTCTGCGTGACATGCCCGACACCAACGTATTTCTGTGATCAGGCCATCGAGTTGCATGGCCATGTCAAAGACGCTATGAAGGCACGTTTCCGTTAAGATGAACATGTAGCAGTCTCATTTTATCCTGGGTAGTCCGTTGAAGTCTGAGGTGGTTGGAAATTACGATGGACGGGAAAGCTCGCCTAGTTGGGTTGTACCGTGCTTTCATTTTCTCCTACACCACTTTCAGCTGCTCTGTCAGTACTGTATGTGGGTAGGCACGTGTTGCTTTTCGAAGTCCAGCAGAGTCTTGCAGTTGTAGAAAAAGTTTGCAGGTTTTCTGGGTGTGCATGTTGGACTTGGGATAGGAAAAATAATCTTGGCAAATTTCAGAGAGGAAAATAAATTTACCACCAATTTTCTTAACTCGCAGAGGCCACTATGTCTCTGCACACCACTTCCTTTGATTTAAGTCGTACATGATTTCGTATTATAACATAGTGCAGGCAGTTAAGAAATTTATGTAATACTTTGTGTTGTGCAGGAGAGGAAGTCTGATGTGAACTTTCCGCATAAACCACATAACAAAAGGCAACTCCTCTCCCTAGTCGCGCCATAGGCCACGGAAGCCAGACAAAGCCAAGCTCGACAACTGTCTCACTGGTAGAAATGTTTCCTTTTAATAAAAAAAAAAACAAAGAACAACAAAAAAAAATCTTGCATAAAACCCCACCCGTAACACGGCCCATTTCAAACAGTGTTTTCAAAAGGCACCTTGCCCTGGGACGGTGCACCTAAGTTCCCATCGGCACCCTCTCGCCATTACTTCCAGCAGCCGGTCATTCCATCATCACATGCTGCCATTCAGCTAGATAATCAACCAGTGTTAAGTCTAATGGTAATTTGTAATAACTTGTTTGATGGATACAACTGATCCATATTAAGCTGTTAATCCTTTTATATTGCATAAATTAATCTGTAGGGGATGTCACTTCCACATCAGCATTTAGAAGGTGATCTTCTGGGAGGTTGGTGGTAAGGAGTGTCAAGTGAGGAGGGGGTATGGGGGTATGCTTCTAGGTTGCATTGGGATAAACAGCATTGTGTTATAACACCAACTTGTCATTTAATTCCATGTGTGAGTGGAGGGATTGAGTCAGATGACCAGTATGACAAAGTCTTCTCCACCAGCCACCATGACAAACCCTACAACAGCCCCTGTGACAGCCCCTACGACAGCTCCTTTGACAGCCCATACCCTATGACAGCCCTTATGACAGCCCTTGTGACAGCCTTTACGACAGCCCTGTGACAGCCCCTACAACAACCCTTATGACAGCCCCTGTGCCAACCCTTACGACAGCCCCTTTGACAGCACATACCCTACGACAGTCTCTATGACTGCCCGTACCCTCCAACAGCCCTTTTGACAGTCCTTATAATAGCCTCTACAACAACTCCTACAATAACCCCTATGACAGCCACTGTGACAGCCCATACCCCGTCACAGCCCTTTTGACAACCCCTACAATAGCCCCTATGACAACCACTACAACTGGTTTGACAGCCCTTATGACTGCCCCTACGACAGCCTCTATGACAGCCTTTATAACAGCCCCTGTGGTAGCCCTTGCGACAGCCCTTGTGACAGACCGTACAACAGCCCCTGTAACAGCCTGTACTTTCAAACAGCCCTTCTGTTTTTTTACTACCACAAATGTAAGGCAGTAGGTCACAGAAGAGGTGTCTGACTGCTCTGGTAATGGACAAACCCACACATGCTTTGGGGAGCATGGGTATTCTGAGCTGCCCTGCCATTGGTGTTCTCTGTTACAATAGCCGGCACTGTAAAAAATGTGGTGGGATGGACAAGACCCGATTATTCTTAGCCTGTGTCAGAGGTGATACATGAATGCAGAAACAGCCCTCTTGCCTTGTCTGTGCTTCCCAAGGTCATTGGTATGACAAGGACAGGTGTGGATAGAAAATAACCACCACCACCCCACCCCCCACCCGGGAAAAGACGGCCTTTGGATGAGATAGCACACAGATTCTCCCAGAGAGGGCGTGGCTCTGGAATAGAGCAATTCAGAATGACCAATCGCAGGGTGGCACAAACCAGATGGGGATTGGGCCCATGGTGCTTTGGAGCTGCCTCCATTAAGGGCCTCCTGGAGCTTCTCATGGGAGCAGTTATCTCATCTGAATTGAAATGCCAATTTGTTTTATTTGTTTTTAAGGGTTTGCCCATATCTGGTTCCCCTGTGCCCCTGCCTCTCACACACACACTTTCTCTGTCTCTCTCTCTCGCTCTCTCTCTCAATTGCAGAGTCAAACCAAAACCCAGCAGGCACAGTGAAACATCAAGAACGGGTTACAATTTTTGTCCTTGGTCCATCTTCTTTGAGTATATTACCCATGAGGTCCCCTGATTTCTTCTCCTTATTCCATCGCTCCATCATTGTTTGGGACTCTCGCCTGGGTCCAGCACCCCTTATGTCAGAAAACATAGTTAGTTAGTTAAGACATAGCAGTAAGTAAGTTAAACTGACTGAGAATGAATCAGGTGTATCATAGGATTCTAAACCTTAGGGTTTAAGTTTGTTACGTAAATCATTGCATGATAATGATGAAGTGCATCCAAAATAATGTCAGGGTCCCATCCAGGTGTTGATCTTTGTGAGATTCGTTTATAATTCCAGCTGTTTTAAAAAGCTCATTGAGTAGGACCTTCTCCTGCCTCTCTCCAAAGCTGTGCCTGTGGCCTGCTGTTTCCCATATTCCCCGCTGAGGCCAGCTGTCCGCATTGCTTGATGTTGAGTATACCTAAATGGTCTGCATTGGCCGCGCATGGTTTTGGCCAGAGGGGTGGGGTTTGTCATCTATATTTACTACCTTGAGAAAGAAGAGGCATTGTGTGTGTCACATTCCTCTTGTGAAGGACACACTGCAATTAAGAGAGAGAGCGAGCGAACAAGAGGAGGGGGGCTAGTGTCCTTCTCGCTCATTTCAGAAGGTCCTCTACCCCCCACGCTGCTGGACTCCACTCCTTTGAAGTGTAAGTACTTGTTTTATTTGCTTTGCTCTCAGGTTTGTCTGCTTATGCTTCAAGAATGCCTACAATGAAAAACGAGATCGAAGCAACGCTCTGTCATCGCCACTGCCGCTGTTTCCAGTAGATCCTAGACTCCTCCAGTTTGAATTCACTGGGCAGCACATTCAGTAATCTCTGTCTCTTCTCTTCTGCAATTGTTCACTGTCAATGGGGCAGGCTGACTCCCGAGATGGAAGGGTACGATCCCCCTGTGTGGGGGGTCTTTCACAGTCCAGAGGGCCACTTATTTTTAGGGGGTGGCACTGCGCCTGTCAGTGCTCTCAAGCTCAGAATGTGCCCTTCCTGTGATCTGCTCCATGAATTTCACAGGCTTACTCCAGTCCCTGGGCTTGTCCCAGCACATTATTCTCCGGGTAGAGGTTAGGATGGGCTACTTTTCACTTCCCTTCCATGGCAGAGGACAGGTTTTTATACAGCACAAACGGATCTTCTTTTGTTTGTGCCAACAACTTTCTCACAATGTCACTGCAACGCAATGACTGTGGAGGTTCTGATGGGACCGCCGTCACCGGAAGGCCACTGCATTTGTCTTGCTGATTCACTGCTCACTTGATGCAGATCTAAAACTGAACACCATTTGGGTTCCTCTGATGTACACAGACAGAGCTGCTGTCCTGATGTTTGACTAGTGAGGTTCCTCATTAATAATAAGGAAAGGTTGTCTTTGTTGTGAAATGACCCCTACTAATATGCTGAGGCCAATAACATCATTCCCAGACAACAGAACTAGTTAGCAAAGCTCTCTCCAAAACTTCCTCTCTTCCAAGTTCCAAAAATATTTATATTCTTGGCATCTTCCTATAGGAAGGATGTGGGACTCAGTGGTGCGGTGGGTAGCACTGTTACCTCACACTTCCAGCATTGAGGGTTTCAATCATGGTTTGGCTCTGTGTCTATAGAGTTTGCATGTTCTCTCCAGGGGTTTCCATCTCCATATTGCCTGTAGTGTAAGGAAATATCGCTGGGCAGAAGAAAGGCCTGGCAATTTACTCCCATACCATACAGCATAGACTAGACTGACTGACACACAGTGTAGATGGAATTGTCCAAGCGCTAGAGCATCGAACACTCGCTTTACAGTCTAAACTGATATAAATCAGCACTGCTCAGTGGTTTGTATAGCAGGTGGAGATTCCGCTTCTGTTCAGCAATCTGTAAATCTGAAGGTGGCCTTGGACTGTGGACAATGCGGTCAAAGCACAGATGTTCATGTGTGATGTCCTGCAAATGCTGATCGCTGTGGGCTTCTAGTGTTTACCTTGACTAATTTTTGGGGAATAATACGGAATGTTCCATTCCCCAGGTGCAGGTCGAGTGGTCTGAGAGTCCAGGCTTCACCATGGCAACCAAAACGGTGACATTTCGATGCCAGGAGGAGGAAGCTCACCAGATGTCACACAGCATGGATTTGTCCTCACAGATCAAGAAAAAGACATTCACTTCCAGGTAGAGCAGCACAAACCCATTCCCAGCTGTTCATTTCTGCAGACTATAATAACCTAACATTGTCCTAGAGCCCAAATCCATATAACACAGTTTGACAGAAGAGGGACTATCCGGAACCTCAAAGACAGGGCTTTTTAGTTAATTTTGTTCCTAGTTACATTTCGTTTAACAGGGATTTTTGATCAATTTTATTCCTGGACACACCTCATTCGCACAGGGATTTTTGATCAATTTTACTCTTAAACATACTTCATTTTTACAGGGCTTTTTGACCAAATGTATTCCTAGACACACCTCATTTTTACCTTGCTGTACCTTCATATTGGTTTTTTATCACAAAGTAGATTTTTGTCCTTTGATCACTACAGATCCTGTATTTTTTATTTTTGTCTTAGACTGATGCAGCTGTTTCACAAATGATTGGTTTTCTGGGCTGTGTGCAGCAGGATAGGGGACTTCTCTGGCACGATGGTCTGGGTTTGACCCACTGAATTAAGACAAAGACGCTTATGTGCTAATAAACAGAAGAGGAGATGATGTCTAATTTTTTTAATGGACCGCTCATAATTTATGGCTGGCGTTCCTGCTGTACTCTCTCCTCTGCTGGCTTTTGATTTTGGAGATCTTCTGGTCTCGCAGACTCTACAAAAGCCGTGTCTAGGGCTCCAACCCTGTGCTGGCATCACAAAAGAAATGGATGAAAGAACCGGCTGTCAGATGGAATCTGGTTGTATGATGCACCTCTGAGGAGCAAAGTAAACTTCATGAATTTGCAGAGCTGACCGCGTGGCAGTCACTGATTCCCATCTTGTGTTCCATTTTACCACTTCCTGATTGTGAACTTCCTGCTTTTTGACCACTAGGAAGCCTCCTTGTTCTCCAGTCACATTGCTGTTTATCTTTGTCTTGCCTTCATCAGCATGCCTCATTCTCACCTAGCAGGCATTTTAATACCAATGAGACCTACCTCTCACAATAAATCACACACAGGCAGAGGAGTACTGAATATATTCTGCATTATCTGCTCATTCAGGATAGCAAGAACTGCTCCATTACCAGAAGTGCAATTTGCAAGTTACCCTTGATTCTAATTCCCTGACTGTCTGCTGTTGTTTCCCTGAAAACACCCGGAATTTAAAGTCAAATTAAAGCCAGTGCAAGATCTGTGCAATGCCTTTTAAATTCATACACATTCAGGCGAGGGTTAGGACACATAAATCAGTCAGATGCACCCGTTAATGACTTCTGTCAATGCCAGCAGCCTTTCCATCATGCTAACCAGACACCATTCACTTCCTCATAGCAAACGTCACCCATGGTGTACAGTTAGTTGCTTTTTTGCTGCACGGCACAGGCATTGCAACAGAATTGCCTCCTAGCAAACAGAAAATGCACACATAATGGTGATTGAGGTCAAACATAATAACTCATGGGGCTCATTAAAACTGATTTTGCACAGGTTCCCTCTCACTAAAGATGCAAATTGGTCCGATTTACTGCCCGTTTGAATGTAAAGAACTAAGATATGGAGCCTGATCCAAGATGCCCACAGAACAGCCCAGAAGGTTGAAGACTCCAAGCCCAATTACCCACACCTTGTCTTCCCTGGGTTTTAGTTTGTCCATGTCTCACCACACAAGAGGAGAGGAGAAAGTAAAGCAGCCAATAATGACAGGGGAATTATCACATCTTCGTGTACCAGTTTGGTGAAAACAGGTCAGCTTGCAGTGCCTGTACCTGGGCACCTACACAAACAACCTGGGCGGGAGAGGAACACTTATCTGAAGTGTTTCCTCCTACTTTTGAAACTCCTCCATTCTCAATAGTCACAAAGATTAAGTCCTCTACAAGTCATGGTTGCTGGTGATCAGTACAAAGGGGTCGGGGGTGACGCTCAAAAATACAGCGATTCGGAGGACAGGCAGGCGATGAGCAGCGGCAAGGGCGGAGAGCGTGGAAAAATGATGACAAGCGGTGAGACAGTCAAAGCAGCCAGTATCCATCAATATTTATGAGGCACTACACAACAGAGACCCTTTATAACAGTGCTTTCGTGAGTGGCAGACGGATGGACTAGCAGCAGGCTAGGGCTGTGGTGGACTTTAGCTCTGTTGCCTTCGCACACAAACACTAGAATGATGCCGTTTCATTCAGAGAGCAGGAGGTACCCAGATATTGGGGGCAGTTCCTACTATAACAACTGACTATGTGTCCTTGGTCCCGATGGGGCAGCAAAAAGAACCACATAATGAGGGGATGGGTGCATGGGATGAGGTTTAATTTGAGTGGGGAGGAGTGAAAAGGAGAGGCGCTTCTTTTTGGTTTTGGGACGAAAGGAGACACTCAGAGGGTTTTTTGGAAGAGATGCAACCAGGATGAGGCGTCACTGCCTAGGGTGAGAGATAGAATAGGAGGTAGCTTGAGAGGCATCCATAATCCATTGGTGACACCATGCTAAATAGATGACTTTCCAGGCATTACTTGTACTTCAACTTCACCGCTATTTATAACTGTTTACAACAAACTTAAGCAATTTTGTCGGTTACTTGTTAGTTGTCCACACATGACACATGGAGAAAGTGAAACCCTCATCTGAGAAATCTCAGCGTGCCTAAAAAAGCAAAAGAGAGCTGGTCTGCCAATCAGCGTGATGAGGTAATGTTAGAGTTACGTTACATCAGGCAACGCTGTTTCACAACAGAACCCAGTGCCGTTGGCAGTAAACAATTTGTCATTCCCTGAGTCTGATTAGCTCACCATTGTTAGAGTTCCCAAACACGTATTCATAGGGAAGTGGTAATTATAGGGGAACAATTTGTTCCTGTATTGGCGCCTCCCCCTGGCCACTCAGACAGTATGTCAGGCTCTCTCTCTCCTTGCTGATGTTGTCAATCATAATCGACACCATGACTCGGCGAGCCCTGCCCTCTCCACCGAGTGACACCATTACAATCCTTCATCACTGTAGATTAGCAAGCTATCCACTCAGCCTGAAACACTCTCCCATTGCTGTGTCTTTGTTTGTAGTGATTCCAGGTCTCAGGAGAACAGACTGGATGTTGTAAAAGAATCTTCTACATATTTTGAGGCCTCTGTGAATCATTTGTCCTTATGTATAAATAACTTTTCTATTCAGAACTCAATCTACTGATTTTTCAATTCAATTCAATTCAATTTTATTTATATAGCGCTTTTAACACGAAGCACGGTCATAAAGAGCTTTACATAGTCCCGGGCCCACGGTCCCCAGAGAGTAAGCCAAAGGCGACAGTGGCAAGGAAAAATTCCTTCAGGAGGAAGAAACCTTGGGAGGAGCCAGACTCAAAGGGGAAGCCTGTCCTCCTCAGGCCAGTACCAGGCAGGACAAATT
>JAACJT020000672.1:0-18290 GCA_009936485.2 Gymnarchus niloticus | reverse complement strand
GAGGAGGAGAGGGGAGGGGGGGGAGGGGGGGGGGGAGGGGGGGGGGGAGGGGGGGAGAGGGAGGGGGAGAGAGAGAGGGGGAGAGAGGGAGAGGGAGAGAGAGGGAGAGAGAGAGGGAGAGGGAGAGGGAGAGAGAAAGAGAGAGAGGGAGAGGGAGAGGGAGAGAGAGGGAGAGAGAGGGAGAGAGAGAGAGGGAGAGAGAGAAAGGGAGAGAGGGAGAGAGAGAGAGGGAGAGAGGGAGAGAGAGAGAGAGGGAGAGAGAGGGAGAGAGAGAAAGGGAGAGAGGGAGAGGGAGAGAGAGGGAGAGAGAGAGAGAGAGGGAGAGAGAGGCAAACTGGTCATGGTGTTATGTTCTACTTTTTGTTTGTTGTTTTGTGACCAGAAACAGCAGTTTTGTTTTGCTAATCTGTCCTGTAAACCAGCCTCCCTGACTCTGTTTTAATTTTCCCTGGATATTAAAGAATTAACTGCGGTCCATTTCTTCAAACCTCGAATCGCTCGGCTGAATTTCCCAAGCCACTGAGCTTCCAAAAACCTCACCAGACTAATTCATTCCTGAGAGTTACACGGATCCTGAGCAACCCATCATCTTTTCTGTTGTGGACTACAGGCACAAATGTCAGCATGATGGTTATGAATTATCATGAAGTATTTTCCAGAAACTCAAAACGAGGCCACACAAGGCCATTTTTCTTTGTTGATAAAAATCAGAGTCTCCAAACGTATAACTAATATGAATGTTTAAGTACTTATCCTCATTTGCATAATTATGTCTTAATTATACATGACTCAGTCTTATAGTTAAGTCTAATAACCTCCAAGATGGCCTAAGTAAAAATAAAACTTCACTTCATTTAATTGTCCATCCAACTGTTTTTCTAACCAGACATCCTGCTCAGCGTTGCAGCACAGTATGGTATGTCAGTTTGTCATGAATCGTTTGTATTTATATAACTACATACCGATGTATATATTTCCTACCAATTTCCATGTAATTAGATCTTTTGTTTTCTGTTGCTCAGATTAAAATTCTTCACCAAATCCATCATACTACCTGCGTTTCAGCCATAGTCATCGTCAGGCATGCATGATATAAATACAAACTCCCTTAAAATATTTAAAAAGCCACATCATGCAAACATTTTTGGGAGGAAAAACTATTTTTGGGGGTGGCAGATATTCACTCAAAATAGTTCTGATTTTCAACAATTGAAAATGAACTGCGAAAGTCGTTTAAAGGCCAGCGATTTCAGTTTGCCCCAGCCTTTCTGCATCCTGCCATGCAATGATATTTTCATGACAAAACCTACCTTAGCCTGTCTTCTCTTCCAGCTGCGTTTGCTGTTGCCTCACACCTGTGTCTGGATGGATGTTCTTCTCCAGAGACCCCCCCCCCCCCCCCGCCTCTGGTGTGACTTTAAAGGCCTTAGGTGTCACATCACCCCTCTCCTCCCTGGATAAATTGTGGAGGCTCTTCAGTTTCCCCAGTCTTCTCCACATCAAGAGGCATGGAAGAGGAACCCACTCAGAATGGACAGCATCTATCCTCAGCTCCTTCTCCAGGGAGACTCGTCCCTATTGCCCCAATGGCATTCTCTCCTTTGGCAGATGGACATCAGCCCAGAAGCCTGGTACCCCAGCAGCAGTAATAGTCTCTCGCCAGACTCTTTTGCTGACCTCTCGCCTGCGGGTGTCCTGTGGCCAGTGGGTCGGGAGGTCTGCAGCTGTTCTGTCACCAGCCGTGTCACCCAGCAAACGAAGGCAACACCACTGACCAAAGAGAAGAGGTCCAGGCATCCAGAGAAGAAGCGACATAGTGCCAGTGAGAAGGAGAAGTTGAGGATGAGGGACCTGACCAAGGCCCTCCACCACCTCAGGACCTACCTCCCTCCATCGGTGGCCCCGGCTGGGCAAACGCTAACCAAAATCGAGACCCTGCGCCTCGCCATCCGCTACATCTCCCACCTGACGGAGCTGCTCTGTCTCAGTGAGGAGACCCTGTCCCAGGTAAGCTGTTCTCATATGATTCCCACTCTCACTTCCCAGTGGGATGAGACGCAGCCCTTATTCCGACCATCACCCAGCATCGCAGATAATGATGGAGCCGTTTCTCCCCAGCAGAGCCTGACTCCACCCACCGATAGCTTCTTCAGCCATCTGCTGCTCTATATTGCAAGTTGGAGCGTTTTACTGACGCGTGAAACCGCTTAATTCGTTACCTTCCTCGTAACAATTCACTTCCTTCTGATTTAATTTGGGCTTGTCGATGGGAAGTTAACTTGGAAAGTGAGAACTTTTCAGCAGCCGCACTTTAAGTGCTTGTCCGAAAGTAGAAGCCAAGGTTGTAGTCAGCTACCTTCTCAGTCAAGCCCTGGCCATTGACCTTCTTCTGCGTCTTCATTTTTGCAGAATATGGATGGCATGTCTGAGGAGAACCGAGTCCCAGAGAAGGACAACTTTACTGATGGAATTTGGTAAGCAAGGTAGTAAGGAACAAAATGACGGATGTGTGCTGTTGTCAGAAGAGTACAGTATATGAAGTGGGTATATTATATATTTATATTAAATACTTATATATTTATTCATCGTAAATCGCAATATACTATTATTTATTATCATCATTTATTTAAATGTTATTTATTAAAAAATGATTTATATTTATGTGTTACTGTTTGTTACCAAATACAACGTAATGGAACTGACAGTAACTTTCTCTGAGAGTACGTTTTGGTCGAGAGGTGACATCGGCATCCCGGTTCAAACTGGTTTTTTTTTTAAAAACGGTAGGTCACTCGGATCGGAGGCCATGTCTGGATATGCATTTCAAAGGGATTTGCACACTTTTCCAGCTTTATGAACGTAAAACTTGCAAGCCCAAATTATGAAACTGAGCGTATCTAGGCTCCTACATTACCGGCCCCTAATTGACCATATTCAGATCTAATGGGTAAATTCTTGAATTGACCATTACAGGATAAATCATATTGCAATAATAGTTTGGTGGCCAATACCAAGTTGTTGTTTTTTTTTCTCATGATCATTTTGGGGAAAAAACACAGGAAGCCCGTTTGTGGTGTAAAAATTTTAAAGCAAAAATTTGCATTGTCATATTTACAGCAGACGTGAAAGCAATCTGGAAAAAAACTGGGGCATTCATGATTTAGGGAACTGTATAACAGAAATGCTTTACATCAAGAATCAACTCAAAGATCAACAAATCAAACAACAGGAGGATTACCACATTCCTTTCAGGAGATTACAAGGAGCAAAGTTTTTAAAAAGCTTTGGGCGTATTGGACTAAATCATCCTGCAGAAGAAGTAGGATACAGTACTGATACCAGACTCATCTCTTCATCAATTTTCCAGTCAGCTTGTACCTCTAAACATCCATTAAGTGTATTTATTCTTCTAAACATTCTGATCCGCCTCCTTGCTCAGGAACTGCGCTAATTCAAGCAGGTTTTTGGCCAGCCATTTGATGTTAGCTTTTGTCTTCTCTATGGCCTGCTCCAAAGCCTGGGTGCCGGACCCAAAGCCCGTCTTGGAGTGCTCCTGCTTGAACTTCTGCAGCTGCAACGCAAAGAGAACAAGCAGATCTGTCGTAACCCAGGTTGCGCTCGACCGTGGTAGGGATTTCATTGTGTGGATAAGTGCGACTGCGTGCGTGGGAATTAGAAGAACTGCTCCTGTGATCTTGAACGGAAAGGAAGCAGGATTGAGCAAGTCAAAAGTCCAGCTTAACGAGGTGGAAGCAGGAGGTAAGTAGCAACATTCCTAGGATTCTGGCAGCTCCATTGCATTCCCCTTAAGAGTGAAATGATTACCTGTTGGAGGTCATTCTCTGTGGAAAACCTTTGGCTTATTCCATTTATAAGATACGAAAATGAGAAGGAAACACCACCAAACCTAAAGAACCGATGAGAAGAGCTTAAGGTCATCATGTTGGTCACAGTACTTCCCTTAGGATACATCATCCATCAAAGTCTTGCAGAACTTCACCATTGGATTTTGTAAATGTGTGATAACAGGTCAGACTCACTCTGTAAAGATGCGGTCCCAGTTGCCCTTGACAAAGTCCCAGGCTAAGTTATGCCCTTCAACATTTCTGGCTATTGACACAATGGTAGAGACTGCATCCTGCTTGCGAATTTTATTCGCATCCATAGTGTAGTTCAAGTATCTAGATTAAAAAAAAAAAAAACAGATCATCATACATTTCAATCCACAACAAATGGTGTTTCGCTTACATTAAAATGAGACCAAGGTCACCAGATGAGTGGCAACGTTAAGGCTGTCACGCCATGGCCACCAGCCACACGGCACCTTCTTAACAGTAACTGATCCTTGGTGCAGGAGAGCGCGTATCTCAGCGTGTCAGCTTCGGCAGCCAAAATGGCTTCTCGGAACATCTTCCAGCCGAAGTCCCACTCCTGTCTGCCTCCGGCCTCGATCCCACTGCAGTACACCACCCCCCTTAGGTTTGGATGAATGCTGGAGAAACAAGGAGGGTCAGCTGTTATTCTTGGAGACACGCACTGAGCCCGGAAGTAGTGATCCGTGGCTGAACTCGTGGAGCTAAGCCAAAGGTGGGAAAGAAGCAGTGAACTCACGGGTTTACAGCTGGATTCTGCATCCAATTCTTAAACCAGTCCAATGCCTTTTTCTGGCAGGCCTGAAGTCCCATTTGACATGCTAGCCTGAAGGCAATGACCTGGAGGTACCTAGAGAAGTGCCGGAACACAAACGGAGCAAACAGTCAAAGAGAGCAACTGGCCGCAGGAAAACCAAGCTTTTATGCAGCTGCTCATTATCTCAACAGCAGGTCAACGGTGTACCACATCAAGGCCACTGTGAAGCACGTCACATCCATTTCCTTACTGATCCATGTGCCCAGCAGGAACTTGAGTCCAACTCTCAGTAATGTTCTTTAGGTGCATGAAAAGAGGGCTCACCAGCCTCGTCAAGTACCCCTATGAGAAAGATTGATTTTATGGATTATTTTAATTGTACTAATACCTTCTTAACTTACCAGGGAGAACGAAAGATTAGACAAATCTGCCGACATGCAGGAAGAATGCACTGGATGATGATCCAGGTGAAAGGTATCTCTGAAGACAGACCAAATCACAGACAGCTGGAGTAACAGGGCTAATCAAACTTGAGTCTTGACACACCTTCAGTGGTCTGTACAGGTCACTGCGATCAAGCATCAGGATGATGTAATCCAGGTTGTTTATGGCTGTTGCCCATGGTATGTAATCCCTTTCTTTAGAAAGGTATTTCATGATCCTCATGGCGAGTGTTGTACTCAAGATTTTTGCCCTTGGAAAATAAGAAAATGACATGCATTGCAAAATAAACTCATGGAGAGTATCCACTGAACAAAAAATAACACTAAAAATACATAGCATATACATCAACAAAACATAATAATAGATATTTTTGCAATCACCGTGCAAGATTGAAGGCATCATCGAGTATCTGGGCTCTGTTGACGACTGGGATGACCTGTGAAAGCATTAATTACTTTATATTTTAATTTAGGAGGAGTAGACATAGTGGATATTGAGCATTCTCTTAATGCACAAGACAGGAATATGGAAGTGTTCACCTTATGGTCGCTACACAGCTGGTTGAGAAGGCGTTCCCAATTTTCAGAGTCATAATTTACCCGGAAGTATCCAGACATGTTGACATTGGCCAGGACCCAGTTACCCTCGCTTGTTTTCAATGAACTATAGACTACTGCAAGAATAAAGATAATAAAAATATAAATCATTATTCCACAAACAAATAATACACCTGCAAATGATAAAACATGCAACATAATCACATATTTTGTCTAATACCCGTTCGCTTTTGAAGCCAAACTTGCTTCACCACTTGTGAGCTGTTCATCCATCTTATCGGAATGATCCACTCATACCTGGAGAGAAACGGCTACCCCTTAGGACAAACTTCATGTCACAGGTCTTCCCGGGAAAGACGACATATTTAACACGGTTATGATAACATATTGATATGAGCCCCGATGTTCAGCCTTGCTGATCAACACTTGAACGTACTTGAATTCCGATGGTTGTCGTTTAACCATAGATTCGGGATCCAGGAGGAAGTGTTGCTGGGATATGGTTCCATTGCGAGTGTTGAAGGTGACCACAGGGTAGCCCATCTGGAGTACCCATCCATCCATGATCTCACTCACTTTATAAGGCAACGTAACATCATGGCTCTCATCTACTGCCTAGCAATGACAATACTGCGGCTTAGCTAAATTTTACAACGCTGACTGATATAAACAGATTTACAGCTTTCATATCAATACTAGCATGCAGCCCTCTGTAGGATCACAAACCCCTCAAATATAGTTTACCACAAAAACTACACGGGCTTCCTAAAACTGCTTGCGTTCATTTCAAATTCCTCGTTCTCACATACGAAGTCATCAATAAATTTACCGCTTCTTAAGTTTCTGAACTTCCTCCATTCTTACACACACGTAGATCTTGTTATTAGTTGCTTTTATATTCCATACACACAAATGTCGTCGATAGGCACTAGATTATTTAATGTTTTAATCTTTCAAAATTTGCAACAGTCTATTTGAAGGGCAAAATCAGAATGTACCTCTTTCTCCGAACCCTAACCCCAAGCCTACCATAAATACATCACACACATCATTAATTTTGTTACTTACCCTTTGAAGATGATTCCAGAGATCCAAAGCTACAGCATTTTTCAGTGCAAATTTAGTCAGGTAAGTCTAGGGCGAAGGGAGTTTGATTTTAGATTATTCACGAATATTTAATTAAATTTAGTTAAACTTTGCATGCCGTTTCCCGTGTAAGAAGTCCATCTGGCACAATAGAACCGTGTGTGTGAGGGCTTACATGTAATCCTTTGACAAACACAGGCTCAGATATGAATGACGAGAGCATTCTCAACACCGCAGCACCCTAACGAACAAGAAACACTAATTATTTTACTCCTTCAGGTTCTCGAGACACTTGCTTACCATCCGTCTCCTTCAAGACCCCGGAGACTACAGAGACCTCATGCCGTGTACCTTGCTGTAGGAGACGGCGTCAAACATCTCGTTGATTTCCTCGGGTTTGTTGATGCTCTCCTCTTTGCATGAGAGTGGGTGGGAAGACACAAGGGCATCAAAGACAAGGGCCTTGTGCACATCGTATAGGATGATCAGATCTTTCTGTGGAGGATCAGCAGCCGGGTCACCCTCCTCCTATCACTCACATTCCGTAACAGTAGGTTCTATGGTACAAGACCTACAATTTAAGGGTGACAGAAGGTCCACAGCACTTCCCCTATAGGTCTTGTGAGTTTTTGGAGTACTGATACAAAAATTAGATTTTTCCATGCTTTTAAATGTAAAGCAATATTACTAAACACATTATCTGACAATGCTTTGTCATAGTAAATGGACTCTTACAAATTTCCAGGAAGGCGATGCAAAATTAACAGCGAGATATGAAACGTAGGTGGCAAACCCTTCATTGAGCCAGAGGTCATTCCACCATCTCAAGGTCACAAGGTTTCCAAACCACTGAGAGGGAGAAAAAAGGGGATTAACTTTCATGGCTTCTTAAATTCTTACTGTAATAAAGTTCACATCATGACATCTGATGTACCATGTGTGCTAATTCATGGGCGATCATAATTGCAACTCTCTCTTTGTCTCTATTGGAGGACACGGTGGGGTCGTAGAGCAGAGATGTCTCTCTGTACGTGATCAGACCCCAGTTTTCCATGGCTCCAGCATGAAAGTCAGGCAAAGCAACCTGATCTGTCAGGAGCAACAACACACGCTTAGAATCTGCTTTGAAGAATTCATGATTAGAACATTGTCCTTCTCAGCACTTGGAGGACTTGGACTGATAGTTAAAGGTGAATTATTGTATACAGGACTTAGCGCAGTGTGAAGATTGCACCAAAATTCCTGCTACGTGTGAGCAAACAAAACATGTTAAAACTAATTCAGCGTTGACGAGCAAAATATTTTTTTCCAAGTTCAGCAACGCATGGGATTATGTTTTAACAAAGTATATGCTTGTAAGGTGTTCGAAAAAAAGAACATAAACCTTTATAATCACTACCTGATTTGGACAGAGGGTAGGGAGTATTGTAGTAATTCTCAAGAAACCTGAAAACGTGTCTTGTCACATTGAGGGCATAATGTCCCTGCATTTGTGAGATGGCTTTTCTTCGAGCCCAAATACGAATCTGAACAAACAAACAAGCAAATGAGAAAGACAATTCATCCGTCAGGGTCACTGCCTTACTGACTTGATGATGCTGAAACTATTGCTTGGGAAGGATCCAGAGTGGTTTCCTTACCGCTGAATCAGAGAGACTATCTTTAAAGTTAACATTGAAGAATGTTAGTAAACAGATGAAAGACTGGGTGATTAAATGCTCCCTAAAACTAAAGCCTTACCAAGGCATTGACTTCTTTGTCTGCAGATGAGATATAGGCATAGTCACAAACAATAAAAGCTAATAGGTAGGTGGACATTTTCTGTGTAGGCTCAAAAGTGGTCTTGGTTAGAAGCTCATTGTCAATAGTTGTGTTCACAGATTCTGGAAGAGAGAAAAAATACTATAAATGGACAGATCCCATCTGGACATTTCCTGTTTGACTTCAGCGTGAAACAAGATAGACAGAGAATCTGGAGGCCCGCATCGACGAACCAGTTTCAAAGCCGTTTGATAGGGCCACAGTCCCGCGGTCATGGATGATGGCGATGAAGAAGACGGCTTTCATCGAGGGCTCGTCAAAACAAGGAAAGGCCTTTCTGGCATGTGTGGCCTGCATCTGGGTGGTAGCAATGACCCTAAGCAAGAGTGGGAATCGATTTTAACATTCCATACAGCACAGCACTGGGGAAAAGTGTTGAGAAATAGCTAGCATTTCATAAATATACCGGCACTACAGCACATGCATAAAGCAGCTGAGAGAGCCATTTGCATGTAGGACAGCAGAAATGCATGCTATTTGCGATGCCTAGACGAGGATGGTATGTATTCACTGAGCCAGTGCAGTGTTATCAGTTGCTAAAGTGCTTGTTTACTGCGCGCACGGTTATCTAGAGTTAGGTCCATAAGTATTTGGACATTGATGCAATTTTCGTAATTTTCTCTCTGCATACCACCACAATGGATTTAACATTAAGCAATCGAGAAGTATAGACAGAAGTATAGACTTTCAGATTTAATTTAGGGGTTTAAAAAAGGTATTGCATTAAGCTTTCAGAAATTATAGCCATTTTTCACATTTTTATGTTGCCAGAGTACTTCTGTTTTTCAAAATCTCCCAAGCTAAAAGAGTGGGTTTCCTGGGTTTTAACCTAAAGACCATTGAGATGTTGAGTAACCTCAAGAGGACTGCTAGCCGTGAACAAATTGATGTCACTGTTATGTGCATCTTACTTTTTAAGTCCGTCCTCTTCATATTCACTTCTGTAGAAGCCCTCCATGTCATCAGCGAGCTCCCCTTGGAATTTTGTTTCAAGACTATAAGACTTTTCAGCTATCAAATTCCCATTCAATTGAATCACGAGATACTGAGTTTTCTTTTCAAGCCAGGTGGCATTGATGCTGGGTGTTGGATCATCACCCAGACTGGTTAGATTTGCATGGAGGCCGTCAATCATGGTCAAATTCAGCTTGTGGCAGTGGACGAGAATCAGGCTCGTCTTCTTGGCACACTTGAATACCACGGTAGAGGATCCTGTGAAAACATACAGGCCCACTTCGTTCTTCTGGAGTCGAGGCCACAGGGTCACATTGTAGAATTCAGGTAGCAGAGAGTCTGGGAGCCTGTAGGAGTTCCATGGCTGGGTTCTGGCTGGTGATGTCCCCTTGAAGCTGTCTTTACCGAAGACGACACAGAGAACAATGACGATAAGAATTCCAACCACCACCGCAGGTTTGATGAACTTCTTGCCACATTTGCCCATGCTGAAATGAGCTTTGGTCTTCAATTTATTTATAGTTCTTTTTTAGTTATTGTTCTGCGTCGCCCTCCTCTTCGCTGGACTGTAGTCTGATTTATTGTTGCTGCACACTTGTGGCGATCAGAAAAGATTTCTACACTCGTACCTGAAAAGGTCAGAAGGACACATTACCCCAACATTACTGTGCAATGGACAGTAATTTCCAAAATGACATCATCTCATTCAAGTAATGCAGTCCATACACTAATTTTTGTACCCGACAAAATGTTGAAAATGTTAGAGAAAAGAAAAATAATTAAAATCAGTGTTATTTATATGGCACCTTTAAAAAGACCATTGTCACAAAGCAATTAACATAGTCCCAGGCCCAAGATCACCAGAGAATAAGCCAAGGGTGACAGTGGCAAGTAAAAAGCCCTCAGGAGGAAGAAACCTTGGGAAGACCCAGACTCAAGGGGGAAGCCCCTCCTCGTCTGGCCGGCACCAGGCAGGACAGGTTCATTAAGTTCATCAATATGATATGAACAACAATGAGGTAGGACAGTCAGATGGACAACAACGTATTGGACCAGGTAGTCAGGTGATCGAGTTGAAGACCAGGTTCGGTGACTCAGATAATGGCAAGCTGGTCAGGATGGAAAAATGACAGAAAGGGAGGACACAGAAGGCCAGCAGACAAATTGGGGAATCTCTTGAATTCAAACCTTCAGAAGGACCACCTCAGAAAGGGGGTGGGGAGAGAGAGAAAAGTACATGAGCAGAGTAGCAATTTAAGACAGCAGAGTAATTACAATAAAACAGCAAGAACCTCAACATAACTGTATATGGCAGCATAACTATGAGGGAGAGGCCAGGCATGAGGAATCCCTGAATGCCAGCACTCCAACAACACACAGAACATGCAAAGCAGGAGTGACAGCACTGACAGAACAACTCATCCAAAGTCAATGGCACTGATCCCCACCCAGCTCTACACCTCAACCTATGGCCTACTTGGGGAGTGAGTAGCTACCTAAGGTCTCTGTAGGCTAGACTAAAAAGGTATGTTTTAAGCATAGACTTAAAGATAGAGAGTGAGCCAGAGTCTCGCACTGCTGCTGGAAGGCCATTCCACAGCTGCGGAGCTCTGTAGGAGAATGCTCTGCAGCCCAAAGTCGCTTTTTCACTCTTGGAACTACGTAATAAATAACCTGCCCCCTGAGAGCGAAGCAAACAGACTTAACAGGAAGCCAATGTAATGATGACAATACAGAGCTAACATGGTTCCAGTTAGAACTCTGGCTGCAGTATTTTGACCAGGTGTAATCTGTGTAACAACCCAGAGCTACATCCAGAGAGCAGAGCGTTACAATAGTCCAATCTATCATGACTTTTTCAGCATCATCGAAGGACAGCATCTTCCTAACCTTGGCTATATTCCTCAGACGGAGGAAAGCTGTTCTAGTGATATTCCTAATGTGAGCATCAAAGGACAGGCTTGGGTCCACAAAAACACCAAGATATCTAACCAGTGTGCTCGAAGGTTTGTCAAGTTAATGGGCATGGTCAGTATACCAAGAAGCATATTCCTTCATATCTTGAAGCATTTTCTTCCTAAGAGGAGCTACCAGGTCAAGACTGCTACAAAGTGAGTAATCAATATTCATCAATATCTGTTCAGGTTCTGATTTGTTAGTGGCTTTACCAATCAGGGAGAACGCCTGGGTAAGCCTGTTACCAATGGCTGCTGTAGGTGAGGAAGCAATACGACAACTAGCACTCGATTTAGAAACAGGCAGCGTAGCAGACCTAAGCTGTACCTCAAATGTTAGGAGAGACTGATCTGAGACTGCAGGATTTAGAGGAAGGATAGACACATGCTCCACATGGATACCGTGACTGAGAATCAAGCCTAGAGCGTGGTTACCTGAGTGAGTAGGCCCTACTACATTCTGCACAACACCAACAGATTCAAGCAGAGAGGCAAATGCCATACTGCAAGGATCAGAGTCATTTAAACCTTGTGGATATTAAAATCCCCAACAATTACAGCTTTGTCAGTAGTACCAACTAGATCGGGCAGGAAGTCAGAAAACCGCTGAATAAAACTGCTATACGGCCCAGGCGGTCTATAAACGACAACAAGAGTAAGCAACGGTGGGGAGTTATGAGTACATGAGCTGACAACAGTAAGCACCAGGATTTCAAATGTGCTAAATTTGTAACACTTCTCAGAAACAGCTAGACTACACTTAGATATAGCAGCAACACGACCACCTCGACAAATAGGACGAGGGTTATGTAGGTGTACCGAGGAGGGGCAGACTCATTTAGCGCCACAGTCATCCGGTTTAAGCCAGGTTTCTGTCAAGCAGAGCATACTAAGACTTGAGTCTATGATATTGCTTATAAGCAGTGCCTTAGGAGTCAGAGCTCTCACATTCCAGAGCCCCAACTTCACAGGTACTTTGTGACAACAGTTCTGACTTGATATTTATCAGGTTATTGTAACAGATGTTGTTGTGGAACATTCCTCTATGATTTAAAGTGCGGGAAACAGACACAGTCTCAATATTGTGAACCTCAGGTGACGACTCTAAGCAGCTAACAGACGATTAGTTAAGCCAAGTCTGCAGCCTGGACTTGGCTCTGGTGAGTCGAGATTTTACATTGGGGGCTCCAGTCACATGACTTGACTCGAGTCAGACTCCAATCCCAAATTTGACGACTTGTGGCTTGTTTAATTCTAATTTAATTATAATTCACAAAAGACTTGACTTTGACTTGGTATTCATGACCTGTAACTTGACTTAGATTTCAGACAGATGATTCGGAAGGACATGACTTTTTAAATCAAATACTTGTGTTTTTCTGTCAGCTATTTGTAGTTTTGCATTGCATGTGAAAAAGAAGTTTGCATCCCCTTCTTTATGGTTTGCTGAGTCACGCATGGGTGCTGCAGCATGCACCAGGCAGTGCCATGCAACTGTAGGCTTGGGGGGAGGTCATTCCAGAAATTATTTCATGTGGATTGGAAGGCTGTACTGTCCATCAAAGTACCAGAAACAGGGCGATGTAGCAGCAATTACTAAATACAGTATGTACATTCATGGGGCAGGTTAAAGCCTATATTTAATAATGCAAGCGTACATTGGCTGAGCAAAGGCCTTTCATAAAACTTTGGTTATAAAGATGCAAAGAACCCCACGTTGTGACTAGCTCATTCTCAAATGGTTTGAAATGCCTTAAATAGATAATAGCAATAATTTACCACCGTCAGCATCAGATGACTGGCTGTCGTTGATGCCAGATGTAGCCACAGATATGGTGGAAACCACCGATCTGTCACACGTAACAGCAGACGCTAAAGGCTACCGGTGACATTAAGCAGCTTGGAAAGAAAAAGAGTGTTTCAGAGTAAATGGGTGAGGAAGTATTTCCGGATAGAATAAGATAAGAAAAATCATGTGATTTACAAGCTTTGCATAAAACATATGAAAAGTAATGCTCGAGGAATTAAGGAAGAACTTGGAAGACGAGCACACTCATGAGTAGTGCTGGCAAAGTAGTTTATTTAGTTCACCTAGTTAAAAACAACTAGGCACTTCATCTAGTTCTGCTGAAGGTTAACTCGAGACTTTAGACTTATTTGTGAGCTGTACATGTGTGACGTACTCCCACCTTTGGGCTACAGATGCTTTCTGGCTGTCTGTCAGGAACATCAGATTTTCTAGTAATTCCCAAAATATCTGAAATATGTTAGCGTGAGAAGGATCCATGACAAAAATGACAACCGTAATAATCTGCTTACCTGCCTGCTGTTTTTACCATGATTATCAGAGATCCGGGATATTCGTCTTCTACCATAACTTTACATCATACCAGCACAAAGACAAAACACTTTCCGCACTCAAAGGCACAGCAAGTGAAGGGCGTTTTTTTTATCTTAATGGCAGTTTGAAAGGATGCAGGGTTAACCGGAGAGAAGTTTGTCCTAATTCAGTTTCAGGGATCTGTTTGTCCTTCCCTCACACACACACTGCGATAACTCATCCATTAATATTCTGGTTTAAAAAATGACAAATGAAGCTAGTTTCACTAGCTGCTATAAGGCTGAATGCAAAAATGCAAAATATGAATAGTGGGAAGCCTACATAACCCAACATATGCACCACCGTTTCAAATTATTGAAAAGATCCCAAAAAAAAAAAACAAACGTGCAAACGTGCTGGAAACCACAGATGTATTCCAGATGTGCAGCTATTACCAAGAGTATTTAAAAAGGCTCACACACTAAGATGGAAGACGGCAAGTTTAGGCAAGTTTGAGCTGTGTGTGGAGAAGAGCAGTACCAGGAAAGTATGGGAGTCACAGCCACTTAGGCTAGACCCCCGGAGGAGCCACACAGAGACACACACGACCACTATCAGGCCACATCTGCATAAGGACTGCCATCATATTTCTACAACATTCTTTAAATTACAACACTCACTTACCATTCCTTGAGCAGAATGTTGTCCGGTCACTCGGGATGTGTGATTTCCTGAGCAGCAGGTTGACACAAACCGACCAGAACCGATGCAAAAACGGACAGGGGCAGGGAAGGAATGTGGGGCTTATAGGGGGCAGCATTTTCTGCCCTGCGTGAGGGCGGGGGGGGGGGGGGCGGTCTTTAATTTTCCATCCCGGGCATTCGGCACTATGATGAAACCCGATGAATACGCATAATTGTTTACTGTAAATTAGTGAGGAAAGTTTATTTATGTAGCATATTATCATACGCAGAGGCCATTCAATGTGCTTTACAGAGATAAAACTCAACAACAAGGAAATGAAAAACAATTAAAACAACTTTTAAACAGGACATACTAAATTAAAAAAGAGTGGAAACTGAACATGGCAGTAAAAAGTAAAAAGAAAACAAGATAAAAGCCGCTACAGAATAGAATTTTTTTTTCCTAAAACACACAATAAAATGACTGGAATCCAAGCAAATTTCATACTCAAAACAATACAGATTTCATTTAAATGACACCCATAATAAAACACTGTTTAAATAAAGTCTCACGTCAAAAGCATATCATAAAATCAAACGGGCTTCACGTACAAATCAAATACATTCGATGCAACTAACAGCAAAGATGCGGGTAACTAATGCAGCAACAAAAAACAATAAGATCGAGCAATAAATGTAATGTCTTTCAACCAGTTCAACATGTCATCATGCCCAAAACACAATAATAAACAATAGCAATTCAAACCAGAGTCCCGGGCGATTAAATAGTTAAAAAAAATGAAACATTCAGACAGTAAAAATCGGCACGTTCTCATAAAACCCATAAAACACTACCCAGGCTTAACGTCCATTAAAAGGGACGTGACCCAGCCGCCGGTCCTGTGAGGGGCTTTGGTGAAAAATTCAAAGTGCATCTGAAAGATTACCGAGCGCTATTCCAAAAAACACCAACGCATACAAGCGCTCAAACAAAAAGTAGTTACCCTCCCTTCTCAGGAGGCCGGACATCAACAAACCTCAAGTGGGACTAAAGCCAGAAAAGTCCCTTCCACCTTTCCTTGTTTTCATTGTACCTACACAGAGTGACATCACGCTAGATCCCGAAATTCAAATCAGCCACAGTCTTGTGATGAAATCCACGGGCACTCAAGTCAACCAAACTATTACAGAATAAAAATCAGTTGAGCTAATAGTTTGCTAAGTGGACCTGAAAGCCTGGTCAAATACGAATGTATTGCAGCCAGCAAACTATTCAGCACAACCAAAGTCACTGAACTGGAAGCAGCGTCATTTTCGCTGACAAAAGCATCAATGACATTTTTCCTGTGATGAAAATGAAACTAATTTTAAATAAAAATGTGCCTTAAGTAACAAAAACTAAGATGAATGTTTTTAAAACTACCATTGACGAAAGCTAAGTGGGGGGAGGCATGGTGGCTCGCAAAAACCCCTTCGGGTTGGGGGTCCAAATCTCGCCGCCAGCTCTGTGTGCGTGGAGACTGCATGTTCTCCCCATGCTCTGGGTACTCCTGTTTCCTCCCACAGTCCAAAAACACACTTTGTAGGCTAACCAGCATGGCCGAATTGCCCGTGGTGTGTGACTGCGTATGTGAGTGTGTGTGTGACTGTGCCCTGCGATGGGTTACCACCCCATCCACACTGTCTGCTTCCTTGTGCCCTAAGGCTGCCTGGAATAGGCTCCAGGCCCCGCATAACCCTGAACAAGATTAAGCGGCTTAGAAAATGGATGGATGGAAAAATAGACAAAATGAAAATGTTACAACAGACGATGAGAAATGTGACACAACGCAGTTGATCACCATCTTTACACAGCCTGTCCACCAACCAATAATGAGCATGCATGCATTGGTGCATTTTTAACAAGGCACATGTACGCTTCTGATTGGATGACGCTCGTTTGGGCACACAGGGGATCGCGAGTCAGGATTCCTTTTCTGCTGACCTACTCCTGTCGGTCAAGATCATTTTTGGGCGAAAACAGCAATCAGACAAATATGGAATAACTGTAATTACATCGATGAAAACAAAACGCACCGTATACCAACCGATTGCTCTAGACCTCTAGGCTATTCCTGCAGCTTCGCAGACTTTGGTAGAAAGAGTTTTTAGTGTCACAGGTGACATCACTTGTGACAGACACAGTGGAGCCAATGTCATACTGGGAAAAAGTGCCTTCCTTCAAATGGACAAAAACTCTTATTGTGCTCTCACTGACAGGTTTTTGCTACACGAAAGGGAAAAATCATTTACTGCCATGGTTTTTGCTCTATGAAAGATGCATTTTCTACATTAAAAATGGTTAAATCAAGTTTACTGGAAGGTTCTACTTTTATTTTTGTTGAAGGACCTTGTTTTTTCTGTCTAGTGTAAGAAAGATTAGACGTGTTCTGTGTGGTCCAGCCTTTCTTTTCAAAGGGATGTTGAGGGCCAGAAACATTGTGACAGAGCAGAGCTGCCTTTATCTGACCAAGATCTCGAGTACTTCTTTTCTGCACCTCCCCTTCATGTTCACCCATCTCCACATGTGGTTTGACTCAGTTTAGACGCACAGCAGACTGTATCGTGTGTATATTCATATTTCAAAAAAGATCAACTGATTTTGAATGCTTTACTGTTACTTTTTGTCAACTAAAACTAGACTAAAACTTTCAATAACTAAACTACTAAAACGTGACTAAAACTAAAATGCAATTTAGTCAGAAGACTAAGACTAAAAGTAAATCAAAAATTCATTGTCAAAATTAGCACTCATCCTTTGAGATCATAATCTAGCAAGTGAGATGTCAGTGCAGTCACCACATTCTCAACAGAAGCGCATTCATCTCTTTAGGCCCGCCCCTCAGTGCCTCGCTTGCAGGGTCTGCAGTTTTATCAATCTGCATCCAATTCATGGCAGTAATACATGTCCAGTGTATGTATTCAGAAATGACATATATATCTTCCAGAAGTGTCACACTACATCACACACGTTGTACACACAGCACATTTTCCCCACATAATGCACTTTGGGAAGTCTGCGTTCTCAGGACGTCTCAGGATCAGGACCTCCTGCCAGCTCCAGGGAGGACATGATGAAGAAAAGGCCAGAGTGGACATGGCCTCTGCCACCTGGCCTTGATTCTAACTGCTTTCTCCTTGCGGGCACAGGCTGTAGGAAAAAAACACACACACACAAACAACAGTTTAAACTCTGCATTGCACAATTGCACAGAAACAGCGCCATCATGAGTCACTTTAAATAATTACAACATCCCCAACTCATTCAGGAGCCCCTTTCAAGATACAGGGTCTGTTTTACAGCCTGGTAATAATCACTAATAATAATAATAATAATAATATTCCCCTTCAATGGATCACTGCCTTGTCGTGGCAAAGGGGCTTGCGTAGTTCAGTGAAACGATGAGCTAAGCCGTGTAGGGCCACCCAAGACGGACAGGTCATAGCGGAGAACTCAGACCAAGGTGATCCCTGGAGAAGGAAATGGCAACCCACTGCAGTATCCTTGCCAAGAAAACTCCATGGGCAGTATCAAAAGGCTATAGGATATGACACTGGAAGATGAGGCCCTCAGGTCGGAAGGTGTCCAAAATGCTACTGGGGAAGAGCGGAGGGCAAGTACTAGTAGCGCCAGACAGAGTGAAGCGGCTGGGCCAAAGCCGAAAGGACACTCAGTTGTGGATGCATCTGGTAGTGAAGGGAAAGTCCGATGCTGCAAAGAACAACACTGCATAGGAACCTGGAATGTACGATCTATGAATCAAGGCAAACTGGATGTAGTCAAACGTGAGATGGCAAGATT
>JAACJT020000671.1:0-18295 GCA_009936485.2 Gymnarchus niloticus | reverse complement strand
CATCCAGCATGATTTTTCTTCCCATTGAGATCTGATGTGTTTTCAAAGTGTTCCTTTAATTTTTTTGAGCAGTATACTATAGAATGGGAGTGGAAAATTATTCAAAATCATAATTTACAAGATAATGTATCAGTGAGGCTTAACGTCATATATTTTTTACATTTTGAAAAGTGTTTGCTAGTAGTTTTTAAAACCATTTACTTTTTGTGTTGATGGATTTTCAAAGGAGCTAGTCCTTTATAAAACTGTTTCTTATTGAATTCACACTTGCATCTGGCTGTGTGCTTCTGCTGTGCTTTTCTCAGGAAGAAGAAGGAGGTTTGTGTACTTGAGTCGGTCACTCAGAATGAGACAGCCAATCAGCAAGGCTCTCCTGTAATAAATGAGAGGGCTCCTCTTACCCAGCATGCCTTGCACCCTCCACACTCATCTTCTCTACGCCGTGGTGAAATACTAATTGAGTGGAAGGATGGTACCATCACCCCACTTTTTGAAAACAGCTGTTATGTGACTTACTAACTAGAAATGTGTCCCAGGAGCCATTTTAGTGCACACACCTATACCGTCACACATTTTGCATTATTTCTGTAAAATATCTTTACCAGCATTCTGCTTGGGATCAAGCACAAGATTTATTACAAATTTTGGAGGGGGTTTAATAGGTATTTGACAATGACACAATGCCCTAGTATCTAATAAGGTGCAGTGATTAAGGGGGAAAAATCAATGTAGTTTGGTAGTAAATTCTTTATGGGTTACTGTGTTCTGGAGAAGTGTCACAAAAATGTTTAAATGCTCTATACAGGAAAGACTTGACAAACTTGTTCAACGTGGGCTCTGCTCATAATTACAGTGCTTTGAAAAATGAACATAAACTGTGATACTGACTCATTAATGACACATAATTTTACAGAAAGGGCAACTCGTTATAAAAGAATTTATTTACTTTTCACATTTTGTACATAGATATAAATCCTTTAACATATACTGTATAGTTTTTAAAGTTGCTGTTTTTACGTATATGTCTAAAAAATGTATGACAAACCCATTACAGTCTAGAATACGACTGTATATTGTCGGCTTTTCAAAGGGATTGAATATTGAGTGAATATTCAGTTTAAGTGCCGTGATAGCACTTGCAGAAGAGATGGCTGATTTTAATTTCAAAGTGGTACTACGTGAATTGAAATGCACGTTAATTTGATATAGTTAACTTTCTTTAAATTCTTGTTTAAAAATTTAAATAGCACAGCTTGGACTACAATAAAATTTAAGTAAAGTGATGAACTGCTGTTAATAATTGTTAACTGTTACTTGCGATTTTTAGTTGTAATATTATAGTTTATTTTTTGTTGTTTTATTAGCTTCTGTCTAAAGATTCTGATTGTTTGTATAATCATAATAATATGTATTAAGATGTATTAAGACACACTAATATTAGAGTTAGACTGCTTATAAGGACGTTTTTTTGCAGTGATTCCATTGAAATGGCTCTAGCGCAGTAAAGATGTTTGAAAACTCTCAAAACGGTTACGGTTTGTTATATTAAGCAATATATTTTCAGTGAAAACACTTTAAGCAGCTGCAGAACGCGCAGATTTTTGTCACCTATACCACTTTCAGGTTACATATGTGCATATTATTATCCTTTTCAGAAATTTTATTTTTTTGTTTTTTAAAATTTTTAATTGAAAAAATAAAGTATGTATATGTAATTGGACAAAGGCATCTGCTAAAATACTCGTCGGTGACTGACGAGTTGTGTAAACAGCACAATTTGGAATTAATATCACACTTTTATCACTTATACTAAACATGATGTTTTGATATTTCTTTATACCGGCAGAGAAAACGTGAAAATATACCAACAATGTATCAGATCTTAATAATCCATTTAAAATAACTTCACTGCTGAAATGTATAAATGAATATTTATGTAATGTCGTGCAATGTTGACAGTGTTAGTCCGATGATTGTGTAATTTCTGTTTTGAAACAAAATTCACATGGCATTGTTTCAAAGCCTCTGACTGAAAACCCTTTTATACCTCTCAGTGTTGTGAAGTATGGTCTAATATATTTCTTGACACTACTGTAACAAAACCTACTCCTCAGGATATGTTCTTACAATTATTACTCTTTAAGGAAATAATAGTAGACCGTTTCTGTTTACTTTTTTTCTGAAGTTACAATAAAGGGCGTGTCTTAATGGGAGGTCTGCAGGTCTTTTTGTCCTTAATTGATGTAAGAAGCTAGACTTGTATCATCATTGCTTAGCCCTGTGTTGTAATATCAGCTTTTGCAATCAATTTATGATGATGCCATATTATCATGGTAAATTATAATTTCACAAACAATATCATGCATAAAATTCTTTGAAAAGGAATGCTAGCCCTCTATAAGCAGATGATGACCCTGGAATGCCCCATCAGTGGATGGAAGTACACTCAGTTTTGAGTTATTGTTATCTTTTATCAGCAACAGAATTTGCTGATAAAAATTTTCAGCTGCACAGTCTGTACAGCTAGGGTTTCTTTGCTCTAGAAGTTTAGTTTCTGCAATAATAGGAAATACTTACTACTATAGTGTGAGAATCACACTGATTCAGGAGTGCATGAGTTTGCAGGAACGTGTTTGTCTTTTTGTATCTTTCCTGTGGAAGCAGGAAGCTTTTTCGAAGTGAAATCGAAATGAAAGACACTTGTAACATGATATGAATGTTTTTAGCGAGCAGCATGTCTAACAGGTGTGTCTTTCCCTCT
Organism: Gymnarchus niloticus; assembly: GCA_009936485.2. NCBI lineage: Eukaryota > Metazoa > Chordata > Actinopteri > Osteoglossiformes > Gymnarchidae > Gymnarchus > Gymnarchus niloticus. The sequence continues at coordinate 15,534 of JAACJT020000671.1, read as the reverse complement.
GCACACGAATGGTCAAATATGTTGTAAAAGGCGTAAAGCTGTGAAATGATTAGCACCAATGAGTTATGTAAAGAAACTGGATTGGAAACAGAATATACAGTAGATGCAAATCTAAGTAATATGTTTCATGATGGTTTGGAGGAAAAGCAGTTAAGATTTTTAACAGTTGAGAATAATCATATTTCATGCTCATAATGATTATATATATATATATATATATATATTCAAAAATGTGTTATTTAGCAAAACTAATAAAGTTAAAACGGGAAGCACGTTTAGTAAATTTGTTTTATAAGACAACAGAAAAAAAGAGATTTAGTGAATAACTTTCAAAAAGATTATTATTCTTAAATGTTTATTTTTTCTAATTTTTTTATTATTATTTGTGGTACAGTTACATATCTTTCAAACATATTACATAACATTGGAGCTATGGTATTTGACAAATGTTGTTATTGCTACATATTATAGAGATGCTGTTTGAATTGTTTATGTAGCCTTTGTATTTTTGTGCATTCCCTGATTCATTTCTGAAAATTCTGTCTATAAGGAGTTTATGACCTATAATGTGTTCAATAATGCTTGGATTATCCAAGCTAACTGCCGCCCTGTGTGAGATAAAGTGATTTTGAAAAAATGAGGCAAATTAGTGTTTTTTTTAAATGCCTATCATCTACACTTGCTTCTAAAATATCCATATGTTAAATCTTTTACTTCGTTGTGACTACACGTATGCTAACTCTACTGCTTTGTTGCCTGTTACCCTGCTGTTTCTGTCCCGATTACAAGGTCATGAAGTCTTAATGTGCCAGGTAAAACGTTCACCTACAGACACTTGTCAGAGTAAACAACCCAGGAGCTTCTTTGTACCAACTGTATGGAGATTTTTCTGAACCTAATACTGCTGATTTTGTCAGTTGGAAAATGACTCACGTGAGGTTATAAGGGTGGTATGGGAAGTGAGGCGTTACAGTGACAAACATTACCTGGTGCAAATTGTTCCAAAACAGGAGGAAAGACAGACAAAGGGAAGGTTTTTCATTGGAGCGCCAGAAATATAGGAGTATGTATTGTTTAACCACACCCACAGTGCTAGACAAGTTTATACAGCGTATAGCAGGGCGTCTATTTAGGGTGGAATGTTTCTGAGTGATTGATGCTGGAGGGACTTGGCTTTATGCAAAATGCTTAACAAAGTGAATATAATGATCTGTCACGCACAAGCGTTTCACTGCCTGCTTCACATATGAAAGACTACTCTAAGCTGGTCTTCAATCCATACAAACCACTACATCAGGTTGACCACTGTCTCATTCGTGCCACCAAATACCCTGTAAATATAGCCACTTTACATGACAGTGACATCAGCTTACCATCCTGGCCACTGTGTTCACCAGATGTCAGTCCTATTGAACATCTGTAGGATTAACTTGGTTCAGCTTTTGGAATGACTGAGGACTCTTCATGTTCTTTGAGAAGCTCTGGTGTCAGCATGGTATAGCATCCCTGTGGAAATGTTCAGAGGTCTCATTAAATCAATGTCTTGCCACACAACTGGAGTATTGGTGGCATGAGGAGGTCATACCACCTACTAAGGGGGCTGTATTTGTTAACTATTGCAAGCTGATGTCGCTGTCATGCTCCTCTAACCATTCTCACACACTCCTAACAACATGGTCAGGGTATTTATCCTGCTGGAACCAACCTGTGTCGTCGGGGTAGACACTCATCATGAAGGGGTGGATCTGGTTTGCAAGGATAGACAAGAGACCTGGATTAGCTTGTGCCAATCCTTTTATATAACGCCTTTCTCATTTGCACCTTCATTGGTGTGCTACCTGGCTGTGGTAAAGAGCCACTTGTTCTACAGTTGGGGTGGTGCTAATGTTGTGGTTGATCGGTGTATATTGATTTAGGCAATGAAGCTATGTTGTTTTTTTTTTAAAGATCAATTCGGATGTACCATAAGGGAATGAACTGGTAAATTAATTTGCAAGTGAAAGCAACATTAACAATTTGACTTTAGATAAAATTTAAATACTGACCAGTGGTGTGCCATCTATACACTCAAGGTGATCATATCATTGACATGTAAAATCATAAGAAAAAAATGGGATTGTAAGACTATTGTCAAAAACTGTTCACAGTAAGATATGACACTAACACAAATCTAAATATAGTATCCTCCCACAAATTTTCTCTTCATGGCAAAACCAAGAATTTTTAATTCTCACAATTAAAAGGTGAAATAAATTTTAAACTTTTAAGAAAAATTAGATTTGATCGTGTGCCATTTAGTTATGTTATCACCTTGTGTTTTGATTTTCGGAATTTTAATTTTACATTTTGTGCTAAATGAGGATATGGTGGCTCAGTGCATAGTACTGTTACCTCACTGGGTTGGGCATTTGGATCCTGCCTCAGCTCTCTGTATGTGGAATTTGCATGTTTTTTTCTCATCTTGTGGCTTCCCATGGGTACTGTGGTTTCCTCCAGTAGGCCAAAGATATGCAATTAAGCTAATCAGTGTCTTTAAATTGACCATAAATGACTGATTCTTTGCGCACATGCCCTGTGATCGACTGGTATCCTGTGCGGGATGTAACCTGACCTTATGTTGTATGCTGCTTAGGATAGACTACAGGTGACCCTGACAAGGATGAGCAGCTAGAATATTAAATTTATGTTTCTACACAAATGTGAAGCAGATCAATGTTTTAATATCCCATTTTAAGTGTGCATGTGACAGAAAAACACAGCTTCAACAATCAGATTTGCTATCCTTCACTTAATTGCTAAGCCAAAGAAGACAAATTCTATCAGCACTCCACAATCAGTTCCTTTAATCTTCCTTTTGAATCTTGAACATGTTTCTGCTTGTCTTTGTCTTAGCTGAAAACAGCTAAGTTTCCCTTACAAGTTTATGCATGAACATTGGCATGCCCTTTCCGTGCAGATTGTCTCCCAGACATGCATGCGCAAGTTCCACGTCTACTTCTGACAGAATACCTCCCTTAGTGATCTACTTGTCCATTAGGGAGGTACTGTACAAGTTTCACTATAACTCACCATATTTATTCAAGCCTGTCTATGGATTCTACAGTTTGCTGAATAATTTTCATGTCGTTCCATTAATCTGTTCCTTCTTCATCATTTCTTTAACATCGCCTGTTAGTTCAGGAAAAATTAATGGGTGTGAGTTATGGAAATGAATTGCACAATGTCATTATCCTCTGCTGCTCAGAATGTCACCACTCCTTCCATGTAGGACTTAGGTATTCCTCTTCTTCGCTGTTTCATTAAATTCTCTGATAGAGAGCACTGTAGATGTATGACAAAGGTTTGTACTTTTTCCGTGAGCAAATCTGCTTAATTAGAGCTGTCCAGGTAACTCCTAGCCTTATTTTAAAACGTTGATGCAATTGTACATACGTGTTGGTGTGTCAACCAGTTGTTGACAACCATGGCTTTCAGGGCTCCTGGAGGAGAACACGTGGCTTGCACGAGACATTTCATTAGCTGTGGTTCAACAGTGGCTGAGGTTTATGAGCAGCCAGATAAAGGGGAACAACCTGTGTCCAACAATTCATCCAAAACAATCTGGATTCTTTTAGGAGCTTGTATAGATTGTGAGCTAAACAGAAAACATGCAGTTGAGTAATAGCATCTGTTGAAACTGAAACTGCTTTTTGCAATCAATTCAGGAGTCTATGAATTGTGCACTATTACACTGTTATCTGGCCAGACATCACATTGTTGAAGTATTTCACAGAAAATTATTTTAGAACCGAATCTTCCTCTAGGATATGGAATATACTCTGCTGTATCTGGCCATATCTCAAGGTCCAATATTCAATTCAATTCAATTCAATTCAATTCAATTTTATTTATATAGCTCCTTTAACAAGAAGCACGGTCACAAAGCGCTTTACATAGTCCCATATCTGACAACATTCTCAGAACTGTAGGGAAATTACAGCACTGTCAATTTTGAATGTAGCCACAAGACAGTGTCAAATGAGTATTGATGTCTATGTTATGCACTATGTAATCATTGAATAGTTGAGTTCTGTACTGGAAATCAGAGGTAGGACACATGTTATGCAGGTGGGCCGACTTGCTGGTTTTGTAAAAGCTTTGTAAAGGGTTGAATAACCTAAGAATTGTTTTTTCTATGACTTTCAATTTGTTTCCGAAGCAAAAGAGAACGTGTCTGTGATAGGGTTAGTTTATTTCTGCTCTGCTCACACATATTCTCTTTCCTCTGTGCCCCCCTCTTATGGGGTGCTTACCTTGGAGGCTCGGATTCAAGAGATCCTCATATTGTCTGCTGGCCTACAGTGCCCTCCCTCCACTTCAGCTGTCCTGTCTGACCAGCTTGCTGCCTTCTGAGCCACCAAGCCTACTCTGATCACTGGACTGCAACCTCCAAGACCCTGCTGTCCCCCTGACTGATACAGGACTTGCTCTTTTGTACCTGTTGTTCTGATTTGTATTCATTAATTTGTCCTGCCCGGTGCTGGCCTGAGGAGGATGGGCTTCCCCCTTGAGTCTGGTTCCTCTCAAGGTTTCTTCCTCTTGAGGGAGTTTTTCCTTCTCACTGTTGCCTTTGGCTTACTCTCTGGGGACTGTGGGCCCGGGACTATGTAAAGCGCCTTGTGACCGTGCTTCTTGTTAAAAGCGCTATATAAATAAAATTGAATTCAATTGAATTAAGTATAACTAGTTGTGAATTCAATTGAATTGATTTTCATGAACAGTTTACTTCAGCATCTGTTACATAGTAAAGATGAAATTCTTTTAACTTTGATATGTTTTTCTTTTCTTGGCAATTTAATTAGCCTTTTAAGCAACTTGTTATGTAAAAAATCCACTTTCTTTCAAATTCATAAGAGCATCCATAGACAACCTCTTTTGATGAATAGCATTAAGTTTTCTTTTTGATGCAAACATCATACTTCGTACCTGTGCAGTAATCATAAACATATTGCAGGTCATTGATTCTGACACATTAAAGGGAGCGATAGCAAACAACAAGAAACAAAACAAGCAAGCAAATTCTCCTCATTCCCAAAGCCTCCTCCTTAGCGATCCTTCAGGTCAAGTTCAGACTGTGACCGACAACTGGATTAAACTGGTGTGAGGGGAGAGGTGTAGTTTGTCAGAATGAAAAGATTAGTCATAGTCTCTGTTGAATTAGAATGAAAATTCATTGGACAATTGTCTCCTCACACTTCATCCCACAAATTGTTGCTAAGATACTGCTAATATGTTATGAAACTAATTACCATACTCTCCTGTTCATCATTCATCATAATATATATATATGTACAGTATATACACACATAACCATATCTTACAGTGAATTTCATCAAAAAAACATAAATGCAATAATACTGAAATATTGACCATCCATATCAGAATAACATAAGTAAACATACAGAAGATGATTACAGAAGAAGATGATTGCCTATTGACTAATGTAACAAAACCATACAGTGACACATTGCATTCCAGTTTATGCTTGACATGACTAAGGACCACAGAAACTGCTGATGGACATTATCTAATGCAAAAAACAGAAAAAGACTCTGAAAACGCACATTTTAAGTATATGCAATGGCTTCCTCAAAGCAAGAAAATCCAGCTTTGTCTGGTGATGTCAAGAAAGCGATATTTTTGGTATTGCCTGTTTCAGTTGTTTTGCAATCCAAGAAATTGTCTGCAGAATATTAAAGCTGAAGAAAAAAAACCTTTAACAAGAAAACAACAAATATTTATGGCAATAGGCAGTGGCATCGTTAGGGCTGTTTTAGGGGGACTAGAGCCCCCCAAAAATGTTCATAAGCCCCTTCAAATAAATGTACGTTACGTTGGGGGAGCTTGTAATCAGCCCCCGTAGTAAAGGCTTAGCCCCCCAACCATAAATCAGTAGTGATGTCCCTGGCAATAGGAGTGATTTATTTCACAGACACAATGTCAAATAATCTTCTCTGCCAGAAAAAACAATTTTAAAAAGGATTCCTCAAAAACAATGAAAAAAAATCTAAATTCATGATTAAATATTGTTACCATATTTGTTATAAATCACAGACAATTGTTGTGTCATTTTGCTCTCTTTTATCACAAAACATTTTTTTTGCCTTCTGATTCACTTGTTCCTAGCATTGCATTACCTGTTATCATTAAAAACTGGTTGTAAAAAAACTTCCTTACTAATCATCTTAGAAGATTTTCATTCATGAAAGCCTCTTTGATGATGACTGAAAGACATGACACATTGCCAAGCTTAAAGAGAAAGGTGAGTATCCAGCTCAGTCTGGTTCGGTCCACATATTTTGTCACTGCATTCTTTGCTGTGTGTGTATTTATCAGTGATGTAAAAGTTGTTTACTATGAGCTTGCAATGGTTTCAGTGCCAAAAAGTTTGCGCTCATGAATATTTATCAGTCAGTTAATATATTTTTTATCACACAAAGCATTCTACAGGCAAGTTTTTAAAAAGCGGAAAATATCCGAATCATACTCTCAGAAAATCGTGCCTACAACGTGTATTAATAACAATGACATACAATCGTAGAATTATAGAATAGTGTTCAAAGTGCCATAATAAAGTAAGCTGACAAATGGTGATGCATGATCATGAAGTGGGAGTTTGGGAGCAGGCTGGTGCTAAAACTACATTAGTACACTTGAGCATGGGGGCACGTGGATATGTTCTCTACGCTTCTGATACTTTAACATATAGTTGCTTATTAGCTGTAGAGAGTTTAATGTTTTATGGATAACACAAAACTGCATCAATTCTCCAAGGTACACATGTTAAGGATTTTGTAAGTATAGACCAGCGCATGATTAAACAATTATACTGAACGGGTGCTAATAATCAGCAACATAATATATGAGCAGAAACACCATCATTAACTGGGTAAGAAACAGCCATGATCTTTTAATACAGTGAGTTTGCTCAAGACAGTTTAATGTTCAAAGTCTTACACAATGCAAGACTGAGCACAGCACACAGTTGTGTTACTGCATCAACAGTATTTAGGTTTCTTACAGGCAGAAACTTCAAGGCCAACAAGTGTTTCCAGTTGTGCTGTCTAAACACTTTCGCAGAAGCACAAAGAAGCATGCAACACTGAAGACCAAAAATCCAGTGGTCTGCCGAGGAATCATTGCAAGCAGATGAAAAACTCATCATGCTGACGTTCCTTAGCAGTCGGAATATGTGTAGTGGCGCCATCACCTCAGACCTGACAGAAACCAGTGGAACCCTGGTACACCCATCTACGGTTTGCAGAAGTCTGGTCAGAAGCAGTGTTTATGGATGACTTGCTGCCAAAATTCTACACCTCTGGAAACAAGTCTAAGCAACTTACTTACACATGAAAACCCAACAACTGGGGAGCACAAAAATGGCAGCAAGTGGTTGCAATTTGGAAATAGCATGGGTTAATACTGTATGTAGCAAAAATATAAGCCAGCTGCAGGTCCATTATAATAAAGCAGTGATGTGACCACTGACAGATTGAAGTATTATTTCATTGAGAACAACAGTCTCTACCTAACTGAATTATTTTGTGAAGCTACTGTCATTTGTTGAAGATTGTAAATATATATCTGGTGTTGTCTTTAAGTTATGATTTTGAATTATTAAGATTACAGGATGGATTTCTTGTTAGGAGAAAACATCGTACCACAAAGGAAAGGCAGGCTTTACATATAAGGTATTCAATTATTAAAAACCTGTGTTTGACTCAAATTTTAATGGAAATGGGGTTATTTGCTAATATGTTTATTTAGCCATTTTATAGCCAACACAAAAGCTGATTTTCTCAGTTGGCCATCACTGGTACAGATGTGAATAATTTAAAATAAAATTAGGTGTGCTTATGTTTAGGCAGCAAATTTCAGCGGTTTTTACTGGTCCATAATTGACTATAGCTGACAGTAATATATTGTACTCTCCAATTTCTAATTATTATGTCACCAATTATTTGAAATTTCAAAGGATAAAACTGTTCCATTGAGTATTGGGTCTATCTGCTTAATAGGCACTGCGGCTGAACTAGTAGTAACACTGGAGAATAATAAGATACAAACCACGTTCCAGCAAAGCAAAGAAATTTTTCAGCCAGGTCAAGAAAGGCAGAGATGTGGTCAAAAGAATACAAGGTGAAAATGCAGAAAATAAAAGGTGCTCTAAATAACAATTAAATCAAGGATGTCTTTGGAGAATGCAACCTATTTACATGAGTTAGGGAGTGGTAAAGTGAACCAACACAAGGAAGTGCCTGCCACCTGGTGCCCACCTCTTTCACAGTGAAAAGAAGAGAAAGAGTCGTTCATATATAGGAGGTGTTACCTAACATATTCACCTTTTGTATGAGAGGTGATCTCAGGGGATATAAGACAATCGTGCTATGATGAACACACTGCACGTGGCAATCACTACACACTGGTTTGCGACTATTGTGAAATAAAAGCATAGTAGGAGACAATGCTTGTATGTTGTATTTACTCTTCCCAGACTGTACAAAAAAGAAACAAGTATTCAAATTAAAAAAGACAGTGGGAAGCCCAAGCCTAATCAGGAAAAATACATTTACAATGCCAAATAGCTGCACCTCCACAGATATTCATTCATACAATATCCTGCTGCGTTCTATTCAGAACAGTACCACTAGCTGCTACTCACAAGACAGTAAACATTAAATGCTGAAATACATTATATTGCATCATGAGTATAATAAATAAGATCAGAGATCCAAGTTCGAGATAAAGAACATCACTGTGATCCAAGAAACATGTTCAATGGACAGAGACATGCCAATGACAATCCAGAGTATATATATATCCAAAATACAATAAATAAGAAGGGTTTGAAAATAAGCAAAATTTTGAAAACCAGCAATCATCTATCAAGAATCCAAAGATTTGATAACATGTGACAAGGAGCCTGCTTAATACCTCCTAAAGGGTCTACTTTATTGAGATTGTTTATATTTCCTTTAAATTAATTGAGATTTACTGTTCATGTCTCTAATATTCAGATGAGACAGAGGGTGACCAGGCTCTGTGTGGTTACTGATTGGAAGGACCCCATCCACCACAGATGGCTCCCGATATCTCAGGTCAATGCCCAAAGTCCAGGTATTCAATGATGGAGTGTGGAGCAAGGTGAGCTGAATGAATGAAATGGAAATCCTCAACAAGGGAAGAGTCACAAATGTCACACTCTGGAAGCTAGGACTGTCCCTCGCCCGGTGGCCTTAACCCCTATTGTTATTGCCCTGAAACAATACCAGTTTGCTTACAGGGCAAAGAGGACAACTGAGGATGTTATCTTACTGGCCCTTCATACTGCCTGGTACATTTTCAACTCCAGGACAATTATGTCCAGATCTTGTTTGTTGATTATAGCACCTCTTTAAATACCATCTCCTCTTGCTTACGGCCATGCCACCTGTAATCCACCTGATCTCTAATAAGCTGGTCATCAAATTAAAGAACCTTGGCCTCAACAGAGATTTGGGCAACTGGATTCTGGATTTTCTTACCGGTAGACCACAAACAGTGTGTAACCACTCCTCCTCTATAACACTGAACACTGGAACACAGGGCTGTGTGCTGAGCCCACTCCTACACTCCCTCTTCACATATGATTGCAAACCCATCCATGATTCCAGCATCATAATCAAATTTGCAGACATCGTGATAGGCTTGATCTCTAATAACAACGAGTCAGCCTACAGAGAAGAGATGGCAAACCTGGAGAGTTGGAGCAGAGATAATAACCTTGCTCTCAACCCAAAGAAAACAAAAGAACTGATTTTGGACTTCAGAAAACTGAAACACAATGGTCACCCCTCCATCAGCGTCAATGGTGAGAGGGTAGAGGCAGTTCAGAACTTCAGTTTCCAGGGAGATCTGGAAGTGGCCAAAAAATGTATTCAGAGGCTTTACTTTCTGAGGAGCCTGAAGAAAGCACAACTCTCACAAAAACTGCTGGCCAGTTTCTGCAGATGCACTATAGAGTCCATCATCACATACTGCATTGCAGCATGGTATTCTGGCTGCACCTCTGAGAACAGGAAGGCTCTCCAGTGCATTATCAAAACGGCCCAGAAGATCATTGGCTTGCAGCTACCATCACTGGAATAAATTTACAGAATCCGCTGTTGCTGCAAAGCCAAGAACATCTGCTGAGACCCAGCCAATCCTGGCCACAACATCTTCACTCTTCTGCCATCTGGTAAGCGTTATACAGAGCCCTGTACACCTGCATGACTAGGTTGAAGAACAGCTACTGTGCCAGAGCAGTGACACTTTTGAACACACAGTGCTCACTCCCCCGCTTATAACAGAACCACTACTGTAACTGATCTGGTCCTCAGTAACATCACATATTTACACACCTATACATGCTGCCTATGTGCAATGTATAAACACTGTAACTGTCTAAAGTGAATATTCAGTTGTGTAATTTTCTTCTGACAATGATGTGCTACTGGCTTGTTTTTGTAACTTTGTATCTTTTGTTTTTGCATTTTGTATTCTTTCTTTATATATCATTTAACTTGGCATCTACAGGCTTGCTCCAAGCAACATCTCATTGTATTTGCACAGCGACAATAATGGTATCTTATCTTATCTTATACTCCTAATGATGAGTGGTACGAAGGGTGATGGGGCTCTCCTGAAGTCCACTATCAACTGTACTGTCATGTAAGTGTTGAGTTCTGGGTTTTTCAGTCTTCATCAGGTCTCCAGCTGCTCAGTTTGTCATCTGTATGTAGTCTCATCGGCATTTTGAATTTAACCAGTCATTGTGGTCCAAGGTTTATTGCATTGTGCACTCACCTAGTAGCTCAGTAAGCAAACTGGTGGGGGTGTAGCAGTGGGTCATTGATTTCCTTGTGGTAGTTCAAGACAGGCCTTTCCAAGGTTTTCATGGCTACAGAAATCAGTGCAATAGGACTGGCTTGACCCCTACCTCAGAGGCATCCATATCCTTCTAAAAGGACAAGATAGATCAGGTTGCTTCAAAACTGTTGCCAAATAAAACAGGTTCTTTAAGAGCTGAAAGGCAGCATGGGCAGGGTTGTCCCATGACACAATTTTGGCTTTTCCACAAAGCAAGGCAATTACAGGTGCGCCACTGAACTGAAATTCCTTTTGAATTGCCTATAGAAATTAGCAAAGCCTAAGAAATGCTGCAACTCCTTAGCGGTCACGGGTTCCAGCCAATATTGAACCTTCCACCTTGTGATTTCTTATATGTACTTCCCCTGACTCTAAATAATATCCCAGGAATGAAATAGTAGACTGACAGAATTAGCATTTCTTCTCCCTTGGTGTAGAGCTGATGATTCCTTAGGCACTGTAAGTCTGGACATACTTGGGAGACATGCTCCGCTTGATTGATAAACAAACAGTTCATCAATATACACTGAAACTGTTTTATCATATCACAAAAAATCTCATTGAAGATGTAGTGGAAGAAGGAATCGCTTTTGATTTGAGGATAGATTGTAGATAACCTTATCCCTGCAGTGAAGACCTACCTGGCAGTACGTTAATAGCGCCAATTCTTACTGCGTAATGCAGTATATGTTAGCCTTGGCCTTCTTGAATTCTTGGCATTCTCTTTCCATGATAGGATAATGCCATAGCTGTCAGGAGTAACCAGAGGATCTCTCAAGAAACCTATGACAACTATTTTTTTAAGTTCATATTATTTGTTTCTAAGTGAAGGGGTTCAGTCTGATGAGTGATGGATCTTCTCCCAAGGGTTGACTGCTCAGAGGCCTCATATGGAGGGGGAGGTGATAGCTTGAACTGGCATTTGTAATTGGTCCACAATATTCTCCTCAATGAAGTTCCCTGCCAAGTTAGAATGTATCAAAGTCATGAGTGGTAATGGCTGCAGAGGAGGTTAACATAGTAATGAGTTATACAGTATTAGCTAGAGTCTCTCAGTTGGCGCTCTCTTTCTCCTGGAACAGACAGGAGAATGTCCAGCTTCTTCACAATATAATGTAGCAGGCCTAGAGGATGCCACGCTGTTGACTGCCAGTTTCCCAGCCCCACAGCCTGTGGCTCCTTTAATTGTGGACTGCATTCCACAGCAACATGTGAGAATGTGGAAGTAGCTGCAGCTGGAGCTGACTAATGACTGGTGTTTCAGAAGCTACAGAGTGGGAGACCAAACCAGGAGAGGTGTACAACGTTATGTTTGCAAGGGCCAGTGAGGGAGGCAGTGAAGGGCAGGATTCCCTGATGGAGACTGCTACCCTCTGCAGGAATCTACCATCTCTTGTCTGTAGGGGATTATAACCTTGATTGCTATGATTTGCATTGTCTACACCAATATAGGTGGCTACACTGTGGTAGTCCATTGTGCACACCTGATGGTCAGTGTCCTGTCATATGACAAGCAGTGGAGAATATCAGAAAGTAATGGATCCAAATGATTACCTGGGAGGAGCTGCCTGCATCTGACCCTGTGGCCAAACCAAAGGATAGCTAGGAGGAAGCTGCCAACCCTTGATCCCATGGGCAAACTGGATGCCAACTAAAAGGAAGCTGCCAGCCCCTGTATCAGTGGCCAAGTTGGAAGCCGGCCAGGAGGAAGCTGCCAGCACCTGAGCCTGTGGCCACATTGATGCCTGCCAGAGTAAAGTGGCTGAGGTAACTGTGACCTAGAAGTTGTTTCCGTCCCTGTGAAGATGGCTACCCACCAAGGGGAACAATTATCTTCAGTGGGGCGGGATGGTTGCTGTGTGTGGACTTTGCTCAGGAGTGTATGTATTTTCTGTGTGGCTGCCTGATTACCTGGTCTGAGGTGGCTCCCTTCTCTAGCACCTGCTTTGCCACCGTGGCACTTGAGGGGATGGGTGGGTACAGTATGTGGTTGGTTGAGGAGTGTGCATTTTCTTCTTGTGCAGGGGCTATCTGCATCGTCCTCACTAAGACTGGGTTTATGCTGCATAATTTTTACCCAGATTTTGGCTTTGATTCATGGTGTAGCAAGTCGGCATCATTCAGTCCTAGTCTGCTGATTCTCAGAGAGTCAGGGCTGTTAGTCAGGACAGACAATCAGTGTATGATGGGCACAGAGTCTAAAATCTAGCCTCTGGATGGTGGCTCTGGCAAGTAAGTATTTCAAACATATTTGAATTTCATGATGGGAGTGATGAAGTTTAGCGTGATTGTCTGAAAGCAACTGTTGTTGGTTTTTCATATTACAACATTTGAATATCTGGTTTTTAAAGTCACTGGAAATGCTTCTTTGCACATTATACTAATCTACAGACCCCCTAAATTTCACTTTTTTTTTTCTTTTTTTTTTTTTCTCCCCTCTCTGATCTTAATGAAATACTCTTGGCTGTGGCATGTGTACGGCTGTTATTTTGCTTGGTGACTTTAATATACATGTAAATACTGAATGCCCATCTGCTTGTGAGCTGCATTCAATATTAGATTTATTTCAGTTTTGTACAGCATGTTGGTTTTCCAATCCATGCTAATGGACATACTCTGGATCTGATTTGTTTCTCTGGTTTACAGAATGTTTATACATTTAGCTCTGCCATTGGTATCTCAGAACACTAACTGAATTCAGTTTTAATTATTCTCTGCCTAAATTAGGTCAAAAAATTAATATTAACATAAAGAATATTGATCAATTATTGTTCTTTGGCTATCTGTGCTTCCCATATCCATTATGTTTTTGAATTGTCTTGCCCCATGCAGATTCTGTCTCTATAATTCTACAATTTCACATGTTCTAGACCATTACATACCTGTTAAATCCATGCTTGTTCCTACTACCCGGACTTCCCTATAGTTCTCATCAGAACTGCGTACCTTGAAACAAGCTGGTCACTGTTTGGAGAGACTCTGGAAGAAGACTGGTCTGACTGTTTAAGCCCTGGCCTACACTGAACACCTGAAGGAATATAGATATGCCCTATGAGTTGTGCATTCAAAGTACTATTCCACCCTTATTAACTCTGGTACTTGTCGCTCTAGATCACTTTTTACTACAGTTAGCGGACTCTGTCAACCTCCTGTTAAGACCCCTCATCCCTCTGTTAAGCACTGTAATTCATTTCTGGACCATTTTCATTCAAAAATTGTGAACTTGTATCAAGGTTTCTCTACTAACCATTCCCCACCTCCGATGGTTGATTCTATAAACCTTTGGCTTATTTATCTAAATTTATTCCCACTACACCAGCTTATATCACTGAACTAATCTCTAAATCAAATGAACCTGCCCCAACTCTGCTTAAGAAGGCATGTGTTGACAAATTTGCTGTTCCTATCTCTCACTTTATCGACTGTAGTTTTGGCACTTGTTTTAAAAAGCCTGGTTTAATTTATTGCCCTATCTCAAATCTTCCATTTATGGCCAAGATTTTGGAAAAAAAACTGCTGCTGCTCAACTTAATGATTACCTAAACTCATTTAACCTGTTTGAACCTTTTCAATCTGGATTCAGAACTCTACATAGCACTGAAACTGCTCTGTTTAGGGTGACCAATGACTTGCTTATGACTGCAGACTCTGGGATGTTCTCCTTGACTTGAGTGCAGCATTTGACACAGTTAACTATAATATCTTGCTGTCATGCCTTTCAGATATTGGTATTGCTGGTGCTGTTCTTGCTTGGCTCACATCTTACCTTAGTGATCGTCAGTATTATGTCTTCATTGGGGAACATAAATCTGCCACTGCTTCACGCACACAAGGTGTCCCTCAAGGGTCAGTTCTAGGGCCAGTTCTCTTCAATATCTACATGCTCCCATTAGGTCAAATTATACGTAAATATGGTCTCAGCTACCACTGCTATGTCGACGTAACACAACTTTATGTAAGTTTCGATCCAACGGCATCATCACCGCCAGTTTTACTAACTGATTGCATTTGTGAAATCAAACACTAGATAGCAGCCAACTTCTTACTGCTTAACTCTGATAAAACAGAAATCCTGTTGGTTGGTACCAAATCTGTGCTCTCTTTACCCTTCGTGGGTTAAAAATTGATCTTGATGGGGTCCTTGTGGAACCCTCAGCATCAGTCCATAATTTGGGTGTTATTTTTGATCAGCTTCTTACCTTCCAACCATACATCAGCTCACTAGTACAGACGGTATTTTTCATCTTCGCAACATTGCTCATCTACACTCATTCCTCAGTGTTAAAGATACTGAAACACTAATTCATGCTTTCATCACTACCCGTCTGGATTATTGTAATGCATTATTTTATGGCCTACCTTCTAAATATATCAATATTTGTAGGTTACAGTATGTGCAGAATTCTGCTGCCCGTTTACTTAAACATACTAAAAAATCTGCTCATATTACTCCTGTCCTCTGTGATTTACATCGGTTGCCAGTTTCTTCAAGAATCAAATATAAAATTGTTGTTTAGTCATGCAGTCATGTCCGACTCTTCGCGACTCCATGGACCACAGAACGCCAGGCCGCCCTGTCCTCCACCGCCTCTCGAAGCCTGCCCA
>JAACJT020000670.1:0-18299 GCA_009936485.2 Gymnarchus niloticus | reverse complement strand
GTCAGGATAATCTAGTCAGGATAACCTGGTTAGGATAATCTGGCCAAGATAAAACCTGATCAGGATAACCCGGTCAGGATAATCCGGCCAAGATAAAACCTAGTCAGGATAACCCGGTCAGAATAATCTGTCCAGGATAAAACCTAGTCAGGATAATGTGGTCAGGATAATCTGGTATTCCGTGAGCAATATAATACCATGAAAAGCGTTCAGGAGCAGCCATCTTAATTAACGTAATTATATTGAAAAACAGTGTAGTCTGATTATGTTAAGTGTTTCCAGACGTTTCTACACTTTTTTTCTATGAGCAATCAAGAGAAAAAGACGTGTCTAAGTCCATAAGCATTCTGGGTAAAGGACACGTGATTTATTTGTATAGCATTCTGAACTAAGCAGATTTTCCTAATTCAATTCAGTGGTCAAATTTTATTCTTCTACAAGACCATAACTGCCACTTCACATTACTAATAACTCCAGTGATGGATTACTTTGTTTCCTCCAAGATGTTGCCGGCATTTCCATCTTTATTGTAAGAAAATTATCATTTATTTTTGGCTGCTCCCATCAGGGGGCGCCACGGCCGATCAACCTTCTCCCTCTCCTCCTGTCCTCCGCATCTCGCTCTGTCACACCAGCCACCTGCATGTCCTCTCTCACCACATCCATAAACCTCCTCTTTGGCCTTCCTCTTTTCCTCTTGCCTGGCAGCTCCATCCTCAGCATCCTTCTCCCGATATACCCAGCATCTCTCCTCTGCACATGTCCAAACCGACGCAATCTCGCCTCTCTGGCTTTGTCTCAAAATCTTTTTTGTAAGAAAATAATGATTGGTAATAACACTACAGCACAGACGATTTATACGACTTTACCATACCACACTAACTGCATGTGATTACCTTCGAGATCAGTAATTCAGCCAGGTCAGCGTAGTCAAATATCATTGTCCTGTACGGAAAAGACATGAGAGTCATAACGGTTCTCAAAGCAGCATGAAAAGGACAAGGACTGAAAAATAATTTGTCCATTTTCCAAGATCAACAGACACCGTATAGATACAATACGCACCGTACATAACAGATGATATCATAACACAACCACGGATACTGATACTGTGATACAGTGTTCCAGTGGATAATTTTGATTAGAGTGTAGTCTTACAGACACTTCAGGACAGAGACTGTCTTTAATTATTTTGAATATTTTAAGATTATTTGCTGTAATTAGTGAAGGCAGTTCAGTACATGACACACATCAACAAAACAATATGCATATACTGATCCCAACACACACACACACACACACACACACACACACACACCCTGGCTTTTATGATTGCTTGATTTTTAGGATAAAAAAAGGTGGACTTAAAAATGATACATTTGATTTATCACCACATTATGAATGCTATTTTGCCAAATATCACATTAATACATTTCTCATTAAAAAATCATACCAATAGATTTCGCATTAAAAAAGGTGTTTCGGGCAGGGAAGTGTAGTGATGTGAAAGAGTATTTTCTCTGATTACTTCACAGATATGAAACACGGTGGGACTCGACGATGATCTAAACATGATCCCGCAGATGATCTGATTCTTACTGTAAAATATTTTGATAATTTCGCGGTACAAGAGAACTGCAAGCTGTCCAGTTCTGCCCTTACTACCCGACGACGCCGTCATTGCGCCCGGCCAGCTGAGCAGACCTGTGGAGAGGCGTCTGATTGGCGCCGTCAGTGATGTTGATGATGTCCTCTGCTCCGTCGTAAGCGGACAGCATCAGCTCGACGGCCTCCTTCGCACCCTGGGTGCAGGCAAAATGGAGGGCGGTGGACTTGTCACACTGTCGAAGGACAGAGAGAAGCCAGGGTGTGGCACTGCACGCCAGCAATCAGGTCACAAGCAAACAAACAAACAAGTAAATGGTGACGGGAGGAAGACGATGAGAGACGGGAAAGATGTCTTGTGAAATCGGAGTCGGTTCATTTCACGGATCTCTGGAACAATGACACAAACCCTACATTAAACTAATAAGGCTGATGTAGCCTTTGTGGGAATACATTGTAGTCTTTTACCAGATCCATGGCATAAGTGGATGTAATTCACCGCGATTAAGCTATCTGTCACTGTACTGCGTATAGTAACCCTCCCCCTTAATAGTCGTTATTAGAAGTATCTCCCGTAGGATGACGCATTTTCACTTGAAGGTTATCCTTAGAAGTGAAATCATCTTTGTGAAATGATGCATAATCAATTTTTTTTTTTTCTTCGTGAGCCCATGATGCTATCTGAAAGCAATCTCGACCAAGATATTGTGGGCCACAGACAAAGATTGGAATGTCGTGTATTTGACTGACCAGTTTCAGGTCATGAGTAACCAAAAAGCCAAGTCTTTCCAGTCTCAGAAGACCTTCTAAGTGTACGTAAGTTGTTTTTTTTCTGTGTGAATTCACACAGGTCTAAAGACTTGGTTTTTGTGCTACATACTGTATGTTTACATTTAAAACATAAAAAAATTCATTAAAAAATATATGTATATCAAGCTAAAAGGAGTCTCGCACACATGATCAATATATCTTAATAAATGTAATAAATTATAAATATAGTATCTGGTTTTTTACAAATCTTTATCTGAATTTGATCTTCCATAAATGCTTGATAACAGTAAATTATCCATCCAACGTAATTTAAGTGTGATTTGGTATAAAACTGTTTTTGAAGTTCAGTATACAGAAGAGAACTCAGAAGATTTACCTGCCGCAGATCAATTTTTGCCCCTTTAGAGATGCAGAATTTGATGACATCGACGTTTCCCCCATGCACGGCGAGATGGAGGGGGCTGTTGTTAGATTTGTCCAGGTAGTTGATCTGTCGTTTGACAGAGCAGCCGGTCTTTTCCCCTTCATGTGGCAGAACAGAACCAGTCAGGTTGGCGACATTCCGTATCCCACGTTATTACTGTAATGATGTGTGCAGCGTTAAAAACTGCCTCCTTTTCTAATCTTAAAAATCTATGATTCAGTTTGATGGTTTATTTGAAGTAATTAGCTGATACATACTGACAAATGCCTAACGGGACAACCAGCCAGAAAAAGCCGGACACAATACAAGTATGTCTCCATCACTCGGACAGTTCAGCCGAAGAGGCACGCCAGGGTGAACATCCGGGGGGGTAAATAAAGAAACGCTGCGGTGTTTAAAGGCAGCGCATGCATACCCTGATTCAGAACCACCTCCATCGCCCTCCTGGCTCCAGCGAACGCCGCGGCGTGGATGGCGAAATGCCCCAGCTTGTTCTGCTTACATATGCTCGCTCCATGTTTAAACTGAAAAAGAAAAAAAAAAAAAAAACGCGAAAATTCAGCCACTAGGGCCTGTCGTCGGTCAGGTATCGTCTCCTTCTTTTCAGTTCGATTCAGTTTTATTTATATACCACTTGTAAGCAGGAGAGTTGTCACTTTAAAGAACCACAGGCCCCAAGGACCCAGGAAGTAACCCTAAAGTGACACAGACAAGGAAACCTTGGGATAAACCACACTCAAGGGGGAAGCCCATCCTCCTCGGACCAACACCGGGCAGGACAGGCGTACTGTATGCCTTATAGTGTCTTTGAGTGTCAGGTTCTTCTTTGCCTGCTTTCCTTTATAACCCTAGTAACTTGGACCATGGAAGTTTGTCTTTTCTTTCCTGCACCTGAAATGGACAGTGTTTCCCTGGAAGTTTTCCGTCCATGTAGGGCAGGCTGAACTCACCAGCTTGCAGAGAGCCTCGCAGTTGTCCATGGAGCATGCCAACATGACGGGGGTGTTTCCCAGCTCGCCCTCCAGGTCCGCGTCGGTGCTGCTGTGAGACAGCAGTAGCTGTGTGGAAACATCAAGAGTTCCCAGTCAAAGTGAGGAAAACGGCCATCAACACAATCGGCCGGCTCTGCTCCCAGGAACAGCTGCATTTGTCACACAGCCGCCTCGTCTCATGTGCGGCGGAGGAACGTGCTTCCGTTCGTTTGCATCTCGACGGGTTGCGCCATATATTTATTTTGGTCACGTGTGTGCCATTTGAAAAGCTAAGGTTTTGGGTTGGACTGAACCACCATCAAAGCCACGTGGGGGAGGCAGGGGGCTGGCGACTCACATCGACAAGGTCATGGTGTCGGAGACTGACGGCCAGGTGCAGCGGCGACGTGAGGGTGGCGTTGAGGATGTTGGGGTCGGCTCCCTGCTCTAGCAGCATTCTGCAGACAACTGCGTGGTTCTTCTCCACGGCCAGGTGCAGAGCAGTCCTCCCCTCACAGTCCTGGGCATTCAGCACTGACATAGAGGGATAAACTGGCCTATAGCAGGTACTTCTTTTGACATTTCAGTGATAGCAACACCTAGCCGCTAACCTACTATGATAAGTGTCTATGTGGCTCTTGGCCGATTTACATAATTCTGATTATCGAGAAACTGAAACAGGTTACAGTTGTGCCAACGTGACTGTGGCCACCTCTCTGCTCAGGAATACGTCAAGGTCTGTGCACTGGATACCATACAATGCAAGGCACTTCTAAGTAAAAGTCAATACCATAATTTATTGTAATCCACTGCTACTTCTGGCTATCTGATTTCAATATTTAGGCTTATCAGTTAATATGGTGCTGACTAAGAGTCAATCATGAAAAGCACAGGTCACGGGGTAGGGTACACGCCTGGGATTCCTCACAGAATAGCATACTCACTTTGAGGTCATGCACAGATTAGGGTTTTCCCCAAAGGTCAATCCCAGAGTAGGATATACCCCCAAGATTGGTCACAAAAAAGTGTGCACCCTTTGAAGGCATTCGCAGAGTAATGTACTCCAATAGGGGTCATTCACAGAGTAGGGAACTCCAATAAGGGTCATTCACAGAGTAGGAAACTCCAATAAGGGTCATTCACAGAGTGGGGAACTCCAATAAGGGTCATTCACAAAGCAGGGAACTCCAATAGAGGGTGATTCACAGAGTAGGGAACTCCAATAGAGGGTCATTCACAGAGTAGTGTACTCCCCTAGGAATTGCTGATGAGAATCTGTCAGGATTAGTCCCAGGATAGGGTACACTGTATATCATTATTATCATTACTATTTCTCAGTATAGATTTTATGTCTACTATACATGAAAAAGGCACAAATCAAACATAAGGTCAGCAGGCTGGGGCACCATCACGGCTGCTGCTGACAGTACACCAGTGGCTGGCAGCGTTGGTACGGTGACAATGGTGTGACATGATGTGGGGCCTCACCCTCAGGGCCCGTGGCATTGACGATGAACTCAACGACGCAGTGATCCCCCGCTGAGGTGGCATAGTGGAGGGGGCTGGCGCCAGTCTCATCTCGTGTATCCAGAGCCTCCGGATGGTTTCTCAAGAGCGTTTCCAAAAGTGCTAAGTTGCCTTGTAGAGCAGCCTGTCATGGGGGACAGGGTTTGTTACAGTCTATTAAAGTTCAAATTAAATTAACATACAAGTAACAAATACAAAAGCATCTAGGGTCTTGTTTTGTGTCCTGATTTTGTCCCTTTCAAACACATCCCTGGGTTTTGTACATGTTTGAGAAAGAAACCTTCCAACGTTTGACCCCTCTCTTCAAAAACAGCTCCTTCCACTGAGTAACAAATGCTAACAGACGAGTAGGCCTTACCTCAAACACGTTATCAGGAGCCAGTGTTGTGTCGTCGTCATTTACCACACATCTGTAGGAGCTGTTGCCCTTTGCGTGTTCCTTCCCGAAATGCATTTGTCCTGTCTCTGTGGTTCAGAAAAGAAGACCTCGACAAATCGCGCTTTCATATTTCATCCATTCGTCCATCTTCCAAACTCTTTCAGTCATAGCTCTCGATTAAAATGAGCCAGGAACTTTTTGTTCTGTTTAATTTCTTCAAAGAAGAACTTGGAAAGGACAGCAGTTGCGATTAATGCAAATAAGGACTCGTTTATGTGTAATGAGGCTTTTAATGTCAAAGCTTCCCTGCTAAGAAAAAAACAATTAGGAGTCTGTAGGCTGATTTCATCTGTGCCTCGCTTGGGTGGGGTGGCAAGAAGAGCCTCGTCTCTGTTGTAGAGTCCAACGTTCAAGACCAAGCACAAAAGGGCCACTGTAACATTCCATTAAAAAATATTTTAGCCAAATGTTCCCTATGGAAGCACAGACCTTCACCAGGTAACAGAAAGCTTTGATCGAGACACCTCTGTTACAGAGTACAGCCTCAGTTTGTCCATTATAATTCGTCTGGCAAGTTCTTTCCTGGTGTAGTTACCCAAAATACTGACTTGTTTGTAGATGGACATTAAGAAAACTGCAGGAAACATATAGTATCATTTGAAACATGAGAGCTTCACTCTGGCAATTAACGTCTCAGATAAATCCACTTTTGGCCCCTGGAACTGAGAGGAGTTCACAAGTTCAGCCACTAAGTCCTCCGGTAAATGGTTGACTGGGATAATGGCTTCAAGAGGAGCACTTTTAAGGGGCTTTAGATCTGAAGAAGCTCTAATCAAGCTAACTAAGTGATGGGCATCTCCATTGTCAAATAATTTCATTATGGTGAACACAACCTGAGATATTTTTGCTTTTTGATGTCTCAGTAACCAAGAAATTTGCAAAAACGGTTACTGCAGTTAGGTAGCACAGTGGCTTAGTGGGTTGCCTAACTCCACCAGGGGCCCGTTTCAGACAATGGGTTTAACAAATCCTACAGTTAAACCTGAATCCTGATTGGAGATAACTGAAAGCCTGACCTCAAGACTTGTCAGTTCCTTGAATTCAGATTTATAAGCATAGGTTTTGTTAAACCTGCTTTCTGAAATGGATCAGAGAATTTGAAAATGGCTACAATTTCTATTTAAAAATTGACAACAATAGATAACATCTCAGACAGAGAATTCATTGAAGATGTTTCTGCCATTATACATTGGGTTAGGGTTAGACTTTCTGGTCAATATCATGCACACATTTCTCACTGCCTCTTCAAACATTTGTCAGACACACATATTCCTCTATAATACTGATGTTCACCCACCTTGCTGTTCATGACAGGTGATAGTCGTGAAATCTGTCTCTGCTCTGAGGCGCCTCATTTGGTCAGTATACAACTCCATCGATCTGTACAAAAGTCCAGTCTCGCCACAAGGATGACGGTCCTGTTTGGTATCACATAAGCCCACAGGAAGTCTTTTCATATTGGCAGAGAGAAAGTCAACACGGTTGCCTGGTGATTACAGTGCAAACAACAATGATTGGTGATCGCTGGGTTTCATGTCAAACTTGACTACCGTGCGTTAAAAAAAAAAAAAACATGGATAAAAATTTTACAATTTGGTATTTTATTTGCTTTAGTTGGGCTGGACTTGAAACATTCATGACCGAGTTGAGAGGAATCGTTAAATTCTGCAGGTGATGCAAACAGTAGCTAACCATATTAAATACATCCTGTTTAACCATACATGGGAGCTATGTATGTGATAATGTGAAGTGAAACATGTTACTCTAGTATATTAAATCAACTCTTGAATGAGTGTAAATTATTTGTAATTAAACCTTTTATTTATTTATCCCCCCCCCCCCCCCACACACACACACACACACACACACACGTCTATTGAGTATCGGGCTTACTGCCTACAGTCAGTTACCCTGACCTATGGCCCTGTCCTGGGGAAGTAGCTGGATGGTGGATGGACGGACACCAAAACAATCATCTTCACTTCCTGGGTTTGCATACCTGACTCCTCTGTAGCACAGCTGGGTCATTTGTTTACTGCTGGTTTAAACTGCATAATGGATAACAGCTGTGTTTTCATTGTTCATGTTTATTTTGCAAGTATATTTACATGTTGAGATTATAAGTCTTCATTAAATTGAGCAAGTAGTCTCCATATTATATGTAGTTTGATATATAACTGGCAATTTATTGTAATAGCATTTTGATTCTTACCATTCTATTACATATTTAATAAATCTGGCCAATATGTGAATATGTACATATATCTTATACAGGACATGCATTTTACTAAATAATTATGCTACACTTGATTTTAAGTGCCAATACTTCAATTAAAAATTTCAAATAATTTACAGGTAATACTCTACTAGCTGGCGTGGTGTCTTATTAAAATATAAAATGCAGTTTTTGTGTTCGGCAAACTTTTTTGATGAAAAACATCAATGTGACATCTTAGGCTGATCCCAGCATCGGAACTAAGGACAGTAAACTCTGCCAGATTGCATTTCAACGTGCATTATACTAAGATGTCAAATATTGTCATGAAGGCGGTGGCCTTAATCAAGAACTATTCCTAAGTACAGTACAGCATTAGCATGCAACAAGAAATGCCTGGGACATCTTCAACATTTAAGTGAATGACAACTTAAATATGAAAACCAAACAGAAATAAAAAGAGGAAAAGAGCCTGTGTTAATGTCAGGTATCCAGCATCAGGACCACGAATTAACCTGGCTGAGGTAACACTAAGGGGCATAGAATTAGAAACCTCTGTCCGTACAGATGTTGCAGCTTTATAACAAGCAGCCACTGGAAGCGTGCATTAGAGGAAAAAGTAAATCTCCTACCTGGAGCACTGCTGGGCGCTGAGATGATCAGATCTCCTGTGTGAGGAACACCACCCCTGCGCAGGGATGACGATCTATATATTGACACCGGCCCAAAGTGTCCGGTTACCGGGGGGTCGTGTGAGGTTGCGCCCCCTTTTCAGCACTGCCCTGATGATACACAGAGAGGACACACACCCATCGCATTGAAAGGCTTCCCTTCTGTCCGTCACTTCAGGGATGCGGTCATTTTTATTACCGGGGTTTCATTCCCGCAACAGGCAGGCATCAGCAGCTGGGTGTTTCAGCCTCTTTAAATCCCGTTATATGGGACGTCTCGTATTCTTGGTGGAAATCTGCGCATCGTTGCTCTGGGATAACTGCTTTTGTACAAGTCTTAGGCGACTTGTCCTATGATCCCAGCTTGCTCGCACCCTAACTGATTTTAAGCCAGAAAAATCTCGCCGATCACAGCATGCATTTGAATTTCACCCCACACAGGGATCTTAAATGACTTTAAATATAGGGTCTATACTGGACCGACGCACCGAGGCTCACCGGCAGCTGGGAATTCCTGTCTCCGGCTCATCGACCCCCATTGCCCGAAAGAGTTAACTGTAGATGCGATGACGACCATCTAAAGATGATTACTGCATGGCTGATTAGATATGAAGAAAACCATTTTCCACAAAGGAAACAACTTCCAAAAACATCAGAACCACAAGCCCAGAAATGTCCATTACTCCCCATGTAAAATATACCTGAATAATTAATATCCTTTGATGGACTGGTTCCTCTGGCCCAGTAACAATAGAAAGTGTTAAATCTCTGTATGAAATATCAACTGCCATATAAACATGTATATATGTGTTTTGCTGCTTTAATATTAGATTCTGCTTTGCACATTTGTATGTCAGAGTCCTGTCGTTTTATTCACACAGGAGGAGCCTAGTACTGCTTTTATTACATTCCAGCCCAGCTTACAATTTTGGGATAGCGGAACGTTTTTAAAACGTTGATTTTAGGTTGTTAGAACGTTTATGTCCAGTTTTCTGGACGTTCCAGGAACGTTTTTGAAAAAGCGTTATTTAAAAAAAAAAAAAAACATTCCTACAACACTCTGTTTTGGTTAAGTTTCCAGATCTACGTTTGAAGAACGTTACAGGAACGTTGGTAATATAATGTTGCAACTGAACCTTTTAAGAACCTAATGAGAACGTTATTGAAAGCTGTGGGAAGGTTCCCTGCTCTCTGGGAGGTCACATTATGTTACTGTTAATTATTAAATGCACTCGACAGGTGATGTGGTGTTCTTGCTTTTCTGGACAACATTCTTTACAGTTGCTGTAAGTGAAAGATTGTTTTATTTGTTCATCAGAAATAATGTGAAGTCCAGTGTAATAAGGAGTGAAGTTTAATAACGTCCAGGGATGCTGCAGGCACCGTGAAGTATTGATGTATTAGTATCAGGCGAGTTGACATACTGATGTATTGCTCCTTTAGTTCATGGTGTAAATTCTCCGAAGTGTGGGCTGGTTATATAACTGTTACCATGCCTTTTAGTGTTTTGGCTTTCTGTTGTTTAAGTGGTGTGTAGATTCAAATTGATTATGGGATAAATTGTAATGTTTTATTCACATTTCAGTACGGATAATAACCTTTTAGAATTATATCACATTCAAAATATACCCTCCCTTAATCACTTCATTATATCTAATAAAAATATTCTTCTTGTTTCATTAAAAAATTTCGTTATCGAAATTTCGTAATTTTGTTTTGTTTATTTAATCTCAATGTTTTGAAGATTCGCAGCCCTGTGTAGCCATATGATAAAATATCGTGGTGCTGTACAAAAGTGGCGGGTGGCCAAAGTGCCATGGGGTGACCTGCCACTCTGCCAGATGTATGACAGTGCAAACGGCGTGTAAATAATGACAAATGTGTCTTATACATAGTGTGTAGTGTTATACCGTACAGCTGTACGTCCGATGTGTTAAATGGTACCATGACTGTGTGTGTGACGGGCTAGCAAAATGACACCAATGCTATACGGTCAGAAGGTTGTTGGGTTGATTGTCAGAGCTGCCAGTAAACATGTCTGTGAGTCCTTATTACACACAGTATGGCATGAAAATTTGCCATGATATTCGTTTCCTGGGATATTATGAGGCAGACCGGATAACTATGTGTTTTACACACATTTCTGTTGTGTTTTTGTTCATTATTTGTTAAACACGCATCTGTTATCCAACATGTCATAAGTTTGCATGATTCCATACCCAAAGTCAACTCTATCAGGTCAGCCCGCTCGCGGCGGTGATGTCGTGTCACAGCTCGTTTCCTTTTGTCATAGGCCTATATGTTTGTCATCATCCAGTTTAAGTTGACACTGTCTTCAGACAGACTTCAGAGTGAAGAGCTCCGTGATCTATGACAATAAAACGTCTCACATTATCAGCCACTTAGGTTACCAATTACGCAGATTTGTTTAATGGTCAACTGTTTCATTAATCTGCTAAAGAAAATACTAGGAAATCAAAAATTGAGAAAGAATTTCGCTAAGTAAGATATGACATAAATTGAATACAGAAAGATAATTTCATTTTTGTGTTTACATTTAATATTTAATGTCTGGTGAACAGCACTGATAAACTGTACATACATTATTTACAGTGTTAACAAGGAAACATGCAAAGATAAACTAAATTTACAATAAAGAGCACAAAAGCGAAAGAACCTCACGATTACATGCCAATGATTTTTGTTGTATGCAAAATTTCAAAATGCAAATTGTATGCAAACATTTAAGAGAGTCAGGCGGGAATCAATGCCTATCATTTAATGCTGGTCAGGCAAATGATTTTGTGTTGGTGTTTCGTTAGTTTATTTTTTAATTTTTTTCTCTTCTTCTTATGGTGTTCCTCCAGAGGAAGCACTGCACGTGTGAGCTACCGAGTCTTATAGAACTTAACTACACGAAATCAAACCGAAAAAGTCCCAGTCAAAACTAGAGAAATCAACTTAAATGTTATCTGTACGTGTGTTCTCGCTAGACGAGATATACTGTCAGTTTTAAGGGAAACTCAACCGCTGTAAGAGAAAAGGAAAAGACTTTCCAGAGACTAAAGATTTCTGAGTTAAGATTACAGCAGCCGCTGACATGGCATGAACGCGGTTTCCGGAAACATAGCAACTCATGACGTAGGCTCAATGCCTCTACTGTAGGGGGCACAAGTTGCAGTCTGCACCAAAGTTTTAATCCCCACGACTGCTGCAAACTGGGGCGACTGAGGGAAAGGGCTGGATCCTGCAAATGTGCAGGATAATGATTTGTCAAGCTGGCTGCATAGCTCTGGATAATATCGAGATTATCTGAAACTCACCAGATGAGATTTTAAGGCCGATTCATTCCCTCCTGTCCTCTGCAGACAGAATGCTCTCCTTTTCCACACCATCACACTACAGGCAGTTTTCTGTGCCTCCTTTGAACTTAACACTAACGCCTTGTTGGCACAGCCCTTTTCTTAGCTCACGATATGATGTGCTACTGCCCTTAACTTGAACCCAAAGTAGGACGCTGCAGATATTGTTCAAGCTCTGTCTTTCTATCATTTGCTGTGAATGCACAGAAAGCAACCGTTGTTCTTTAGTTCTGTGATATGCCCTTAATCACAGTATTAGCAAAATGAATTAAACACAGTTGTAGTCTAAGCAGTGAGCGTGGCTGTTGTAGAATCTCCATTTTCCTTGTATGTCCTGTATATGAGCTATGTCCTAATTCAGCATGCACAGTAACACTAAAATTCACTTATCTCATTTAGGATGTCAGGAACACTTATTGTAAGTGATATTAAATTATGAGCATTATAATATGTACAAGATTAATGGTAAACAATAACAAAAAGAGTCTGCATTTTTAAAAAAACATCCTGTTAAAATAAAAACAATATTATTTGGATATTCATTGCAATGTAAATTTGAAACTCATTTTAGGAAATAATATTACACACTAAATATATACCAGTTATGATTATTTCATATTACAGTATTTTGTTGTAACATTTGCCAAATATTACAATATCATTAAAATAATTTTAATAATCACATATATTTTCATGCATTCTTATGCATGACCCTTTCACAGCTGAAGTGAGGGGTGAATAGGCAGCTGAAGTTTTACATTTGTAAATGGATATGAGTAATCTATGAGTAATCATGATTGGAATGGATATGAGTAATGTCTGAGTAACCATTATCAGAATGGATATGAGTGATCTATGAGTAACCATGATTATTATGGATATGAGTAATGTCTGAGTAACCACGATCAGAATGGATATGAGTAATCTATGAGTAACCATGATTATTATGGATATGAGTAACGGATATGACTAATCTATGAGTAACCATTACTATAGTTATAAACCATCTGGCTCTAGTGACAAGCTTGAACAGTGGATGGAAGCTGTGTGATGTGTGTTTGCATGCAATTCATCCCTGGGTGAATTCTGGAGTACTAATGCTGTTGTTATGGGATGGCTTACATATGAGACATGTAGGCAAATCTTAATGGGTGGAAATGATATCAACCAATAATAATAAGCACTAAATGACCAAAGGGTGCAATAGAGCCCAAGGTCCAAATGGCAGCAAAGACAATTGTGGATGGGCACTGAAATTTATCTGTAGATTCAGTGTGAGTTTCAGTATTACAGGTTACGATAGTGGAAGCTTGGATCAGGATCAGAAGCTGTCTTCATACAGTCATTTTAGCATGGCTGCAACTGACTAGTTGCAGCCATGCTAAAACATTAGTAGCAATCACATATTCTATATCTCCATATTCTAATTGCTCAATCTGCTCAGGGTCTTGTTGCCACTAAGCCACCCCCCGGCTTACATTACATTTGTCATCACCAACTCCCCTCCTCACCAGCTCGCTCAAATTTTGAGCCACTTGTGTTTTGTCTGGTGTGCCACCCAACAGAAAAAACTGCCCCCAGCCTGGACCCTACTTGAAGTGGTCTAGAGCCGGTACTGAATTTGGAGCTCATCACAGGCAACATAGCACATGAGGCCGAGGTACACCCGGGATGGGATGCCAGTGCATCACGGGGTATATACATACATGCACTGGGACACCAGCAATTTAGAGACCCCAATTAGCCTAATGACATGTTTTTGGATTGTGAGAGGAAACTGGAGTACCCGAGGATACCCACGAGACATGGGTGAACATGCCAACTCAACACACACAGAGTGGAGACCGGGTTTTAAAAACCCCTAACCCTGGAGGTGTGAGGCAACAATAGATGTGTGAGTAACTGCCCACCCTCTGCCACCTCCCAAATGCACATTCAAGGTCTTATATAAACAGTTTAGAATAAAAATATTTCGAAGGTCTGAAAAAAGAAAGCACAAGAAAGCATTAAAAATAGGAGACAAAGGCGACAGGAAAGTCCAAGCTGTGCAAAGGCTATTGTTCGTTTGGCAACACTGCCGAATGCACGCAGCTTCAGCACAACACTGCATTACTTATTAATAGCAAAATAAAAGAATTTATAATGGAATAAATTTGCAGAAGGTGTCCGATAGATTTTCCCCAGGCTTTGCAGAAAGGTCTGTCCTCGCACAGCATGACATGTTAGCTTTCCTTGGATGAGTAACTTTTCAGTTTTGTAATGAATTGACTTGACAGTGAGATTTAGGGTAATAAAAGGATATTAGCTACAGGAAAGGCAAAGAAAGGTGTTTTGAAACAAGAATAGATGCTATGTGTGAACAGTTTGTCCTCTTTCTTTGAACTCTGAAATTCAGTGATACATCTTCAGTTTGCAGTGCAAGATGAAGATGCTCAAAGTTCGACATAAGCGTGAATGTGTATTTTTATAATAAACACCAAATGGTATATGATTTAAATAATTCTGTGAGTGACTGCCATCCAGGCTGTACCTCAGCCTTGTCCCCTGTGCTCCATGGGATAGGCTTCAGGCTTCCTTGACCAGGATAAGTTGTGGGAAGATGGATGGATGGATGGATGGATGGATGGATGGATGGATGGATGGATGGATGGATGGATGGATGGATATCTGAGTATTGTTTCCTTTCAGGTACCTTTAAGTCATCACAATGCTTTGGGTCATTTTGTAGGCTTTCGTTCTGTGCTTAATATGCTCTGCATTTAAGCTAACTATATGAGTAAAGTGCATCATGCTAGTTGGATCAAAATGTATGAGCAAGTTAGATGGCAGAATGGTGAAAGAATGATTGATTTTTTTCATGTGATTTGATTCTCAGAAGAAGAAGGTGGAAAAAGAACAAAAATAAAACCGATGAAGACCTTTGCTGCTGGTCCCAGCGAATGTGTTGAGCAGAGTGATGGTTCAGAGGCGAAACGCCAGTGAGCACCTGACACTTCTGATGGTGAACGTCTAACATGCTTGTTCTTGGCAGGGCTCTGGCAGGACCATGCCTCTTTCTGCTTTCTCACAGAATTTGCAAGGAATTGCTTTCAGGAGCACATCTGCAGAAAATGAGATGTCGTGCTGCCTCAAAGTCTGGCTACAGTTTTACGATGCAATGTGAAGCCAAGAGGGGTCTACACAATGTCAGTCTGATGACATTAGAATGGTTTTATTGATATTTTAATGATATTTAATGAGAAGACAGTGCTGATGTGTTGGCTCCAGGCCAGTCAGTGTACAAGGTGTCGTTGCTGCCAAGCTGCCAGCTACAAAAAAGGACACGCTGCCTAAAGGGAGTGCAGCATAATAATCAGATTCAGCCAAACTGTTCACCAGAAATGATATATCGCAAGACGGCTAATTTCCGTTTCAGACTGACATGGGTACATAGTAATCACTTCACTTGTGACACATCAAGAGGACATGTTTTTCAGATGCTGAAATACTGACACAAATGTGTGTAATTTTATAAATAATGACTGAACGATCAATAGAGGAGCAAAAGCTAAACGTTGTCATGCCGATGGCCCCGGGACCTGCCTGAGCTTGCTCTTCCTTCTCTATGGAAAGGTGGCTGTAGCACCATGGACAGCGGCCAACTGTCAAGCGATCAGAACCAGTGTTTTGGAGAGCCGGAGAGCACATGGCCACTCGGATACGCCCATAACTACGGAAGCCCTGAAGGGAATGATTACCCTGGCCACCACCACCTGTCCAGGAACCCTGTCTTCCATAAAACATCTCCTGCAACTAGTCTAAGGAGAAAGCCGAGGCAGTGGCTGGGCCAGAATGTTTGCTGATTTTCCTCCTCTTTTCAGCTTCTTCTTATCCTTCTACCATATAGCGATATGTAAGCCCGAATCATGTTTTGCTAACTGGCAATGATTCAGAAACAAACAGAAGTCAGACATGTGCACAGAAAGCCAACAGTCCGGCATACTTAGTGTCTTACAGAAGTCTATATATACCCTTATTTTAATCAGGGGAGGTGCTAGCGGTGTATTCTTGTACTCTGATTGGCTGGGGTGTGGCTTTTGGCACAGCTGATTGGAGGCTGCTGTGAGAATAACAGTTTTCCATTTTTATTTAATATGGGTGTGATTGTTACATTACTGGCACAAAAAAGTTTGAAAGTTTGTGACTGAGTTTGCCCTATAGTTTCCATGGGAATTTGCATGTTTTTCCAGTGTTTGTGTGGGTTTACTGTGTTTGGGTGAACTGCTGGCTATATTTGCCCTTTGTGTGTGTTTGTATGTGTGTATGCGTGTGTGTGTGTGGAGTGCCGGTACCCCATCCAAGATAAGCCCACCTCATACGTTACGCTCTCTGAGATCTTCTCCAGGATCACGGTGACCCTCGGCCGGCTGAGCGGTTCTCGGAAATCGATGGATGTCACGTGACCAGCGTTGCGGCATGCAGGAAATGAACGAGCAGCATTGTGGTGAGAGTGGAGGCAGCAAACAACTGTATCGCTAGCACTTGTGGCGACGGCCTGCTGAAAAAGATTTTGCATGCAAGTACTGAAACAAAACATTCAGCTTAGACATATAACTAAGAAGGGGCTGTTCCTCCAGCCAAGGAGGGAAACCTGGGAGCTGTCTGAGGTGCTGAAGATCATTCTGGCTTTCCTCTCAGCAGAGCACTCGCAGAGTTAGAGGTGTGCTCCATTGTCTATACACAGCCTCCCAGACCGATTATAGCACAAAGGGCATTGTCTCATGCTACCAGTGGCAGACCAACCAGTATTCCTCAGCCCATGATATGCTGATTCGGTGAAGACCCTCCAGAACATCAGCACTCAGGTGGCCACAAAATTAGCAGGCTAAAACCAGGACAGATACTGGATAGGGATCTTAAAGACTGTCAGATGCGGTCGTGCTTCATCAGCTGGTGTGATGAGGCAGTGCTGGGATCAACTGGAGCTGGCATTTGGGGGGAAAAGGTAGCCATATGACCCGGAAGTGGGTGAGTTTCAGAACATCTGACACCATACCTACAGTGGGATGCAGATGCTCCATCTGCATAGGTAGATTTAGCGTGCTTCAAGTTCAGCGAGATTATCAGGTTCGCACGGGGGCGTTGTCATCAGAGAGCCCGAAGGGAGGCTTTT
Organism: Gymnarchus niloticus; assembly: GCA_009936485.2. Lineage (NCBI taxonomy): Eukaryota > Metazoa > Chordata > Actinopteri > Osteoglossiformes > Gymnarchidae > Gymnarchus > Gymnarchus niloticus. The sequence goes on along the minus strand of JAACJT020000670.1, from coordinate 1,162 downwards.
AGGCTTACCATCCGATGCAAAATAATTTTCACTGCCACTGCATTTCAGTCTGCTCGGAGTTTTCAAACAAAGAGAAATAAAGATTAGATCCTGGCCGCACTTCTACAGCATGTGCAGACAATGCTTTCCACAGAAACCAAACACTTATAAAAATACATAACATCTGCAAATGAATTGGAAATGATAAAAACGTTATAGGAGCCCTTCTGATTTCATAATGGTCTTGTGATGCTCTAATAATTTAATGTCATCACTGTTACATCTGGTCCCCTCTTCGTCTGTAAATTGAACGCTTTCTGAAGCAGCAGGGAGGCTAAAAGAGCACCATTATGGTCTAGAGTTTTCTCATCTGAGCTTCACTGACATGCTCTTCTTCAGCCAGCAAACCAGAGCTAATTACAAGCTGGATCTAAGGAATCCCTTTTTAAACGGTCCCTCTGGTTGCAGTCGTAATGTCAGCATGACATTCCTGGAAGGGGTGGGGGGTCGAGGGGAGGCTTCTGCACCATTTCTGCCCATGATTCAATCCTGCCCTTTGTGCATTTAATTTGTCTGCTTGCTGGGAGTTGGGATATGCACAGTTAGGCTGCACAATCTGTATTCTGGACCGATCCCTCAAGATTTTTTCTCATCTGTCCCGTTCACACTGGAGAGTGGTAAGGCAAAAATTATGCCAAAAATTATGTACATGAGCAAGTGCCTCGACTTGACAAAGAAGATGTAAATTTTATTAGTGGCTTGAATCTGAAGGTGTACAGTCTCGTAGACCTGTATAAATGAAAAGGGAAGGACGAAGATCTGGTAACTAAGCTTTGTCCCGAACATGAAGTTGTCAAGAGATTGGGGTGCTTCATCTCTGTCAGTTTCTGATACACAGACCAGAGGGGATTGTAGTCTCTCCATGTTCCTGTGGTTCTCAACTCATACAAACACACACTAAGCATAAACTCCTTCACACCAGAGATGGTGGTGGCATGGAAACTGATCGCGTTGATGTCTGAGTGCTCAAAACAATATTAGCAATATTAGAGTGTCACTGTGGGTCACCTTGAGCTGCCTCTGCTGTTTGGACTACAGTACAGACTGCATACAGATCAGTGCATGTGTCTTCAGTGTGCAACATTTGAACGACATATTAAAGGTAACAGTGCAGTGTGGTCAT
>JAACJT020000669.1:0-18307 GCA_009936485.2 Gymnarchus niloticus | reverse complement strand
TCTTGAATCCGAGACTCCAAGGGAAGCACCCCATAAGAGGGGGGCACAGGGGAGAGAGAATATGCATGAGCAGAGCAACTTCTTAAAGGTACCCAGCATTCACACATTGCATATATGGTCTATTGATTGCAAATACTTTGGGTTGCGTTTCAAGTAATTATCTGCTGATTAATCATTTCATTGAGTAGCTGATGTATGCGGTATTTTTAATAAAATAAATTGAAAAATTTTTCAATTCACAGATTTAAGATGGTAACCATGTGTTACACTCTCACCCAATTTACACCCAGTTGGCAATCACTCCGCCTCACTGGAATATAAACATGACAATTCCCTTCACCTGTATCACTTTAGTAGTTTGGGAATTTAAACTCCTGTGCCTTCATGTTAGCTGCGAAATCATGTTCCTCAGTGTCAGATGATTTCCCTTTTGTCGATTTTACTTACTATTTTAGATCTCCCTTAACAGTGCTGTTTGAGCATTGACCTTAGCCTGCCTACTGACTTGGATTTGTGTTTTGTGCTGCAATTGAATCTCTGTGGGGTTGAGAACTTCCGTTATTACACAAAGCATAAGAAATAAGTGGCTGCATTTTTATTTGGAAGAAATATTCCCCTGGGTAACTGAGAGTAAAAAAGATGCATTCAAATGGTGCCTGATGTTCCATGTGTAAATACAGGGATTAAGATTTTCTGACTGTTCAGTTTGTATATGCGGAGGTAAAGTGAAACTGATTTCAATTTTTCTGTAATCATGCCTCAGAAATACAATGCTTCTGAATGTTTCAGTATCAGCAGCGGACTGCCTTGTCAGCCTCATTGATTAAAAAACTATATAACCATAATCTTTAACAGTAATATAAAAATTTCTCAAGAAGAAAACAGATGAATGTGCTACTGTTACCGTTTTTAAAAATGAAGTCATCATAAATCTCTTGTCCCTGAAGTAGACTTATAATTTTGTATGATTGTGGGTCTTTTTTCATTATAGTCATCAGCAAGATTTGTATTGTCGTAAATTTTCTTGACAGTTCTATCTAATGAGCTCTCGGAAGAGTCTTGTTCATGAAGAAGAAATGAAGGCAATCAATATAGCCAAGTCTCACAGTTCCTTGGGTAAATAAGGAAATAAACTGGTGGTTTAAAGAGATGATATTGTACATTAAACAAAGCACAAGGAGGAGGATAGGGTTCTTCCAGAAGTTCTATCTCCATATAAGTTGAAGTAGGCAGTATGCCACCTAAATTCATGTAATTTTTCTTTTACACAGGAAGTGATGTCAGATAAAATCAGACCATTTTATCTTGACTCTTTCTTCATAAGAACTTATTCTACTTTGTAATTAATAGGATTTTTTCCAGTTAGCTGCTGAGAAGGTTGTTTCCCCCTTATCCTCTTGGCACTTGAATGATCCTTTTTACTACCATCACCCCACCTGCACACAGGATTTGAGTTAATGCAAATTCATTACGTTAATCTCAGAGTGTTACCTTTAACCACTGAAGTTCGAAATTCCATTTTAGTCAGTTATCTTCATTCTTGCAATATGGCACCTCCGCCTAGACCTTTTAGATAGCACCCAGGAAGGTCCAGGAAGAATAACTGCAGCCCATGAATTGCTATTCACTGCTGCTCTGCATTCAAAAGGAACTAAACTGAATTATGCTTTGTTCCATTTAGCACAAAAATGCTACACTCCGGTTCAAAGCACTAATTTAAAAAGGGAGGCTTCAGTTAATCTGTGGTAATATCATAGATTAGAAAAAAATCATTTAATCATTTAAATAATTTAATACTTGCTCATCGTGTTATTAAGAAAATTATGTCAAGTTTGAGGATTAGATTCATGTACAAATTGCCTAAATGTAATTAAATCTTTCAAGACTGACTAAAGTGAGCATAAATATACCATGGTGTTAGCACTAAAAGGGAGGGAATCGGAGAGGCTCGGATTCCCTGGCACAGTGCCAACTGTTCATACCATAGTGTAAATATATGTGCTGTAAACAATATTGTGTATTGCTGTGTTATATTGTCATGTATTGTGAAATGTTGTAGTGTGTTGTGTGTTTGCATGTACACCATGTATTGATGTCACCATGTCTTCATGTTTGGGGGCTAGCAGGGCAATGGGGGCTGCCCCACGTCCATCGTGCAGCAGCACATCAACTTGGGGGATGCCCTGCCCATCTGTTTGTGATGACACCAGGTGGCCCCGGCGAAGAAAGAAGTGGCAGAGCAGTGGATCCATGGGCAGCGCCGGCAGTTCTTGTAAAGAAGTAGGACGGCTCCTGGTATTTCTGTGTGGATCATCTGCATCTGAACGCTGTGACTCAGAAGGACCCATACTCGCTGCCGTGGATCGATGATATTATGGACTGCATCACAGGGTTGACATAGTTTAGCACCCTAGACCTCCGGAGTGCCTACTGGCAGGTTGAACTGGCTTTGAATGCCTGTCCCAAAACCACTTTCACTTTTGGTCAGTGGCTGTGGCACTTCCAGGTTCTGCCTTTCGGGATCTGTAACGTGCCATCCACCTTAGAGAGGTTAATGGAGTGCGTCTACCTTGATGATCTGCTTGTACACCCCGCTGATTTCACTAGAGCACTGCAGAACTTTTCAGTGGTGTTTGCAGCAATTCATCAGGTGGGGGTGCGGCTGAACCCCCGGAAGTGTTCCCTCATCTGGTGCAAGACATAGTGCCTGGGCCATGTCATTAGCAGGACTTGCCTCATATTACGGGCGTTTTATCAGACACTTTGCCAGAATTGCTAAGCCCTCCACCAGCTCACAGAAAAGAAGAAGAGCTTTGTGTGGATGGATGCATGCACTGCAGATTTCAACTCTGGACTGCACTCCCTGACGCTCTGGTACTGACATGCCTCGATCCACAGTTCCGCTTTATTGTGGACACCGATGCCAGCAACGAGGGGCTGGGAGCCATGCTGTTTCAAGTAGGACCACAATGGGAGCAAGTGGTTGCGTGTAGCCTGACACTAAGTCAGCCAGAGCGCAACTACCATGTAACCCACAAAAAATATGTGAACAGCTGACCTTCACACCCACATGTGCTTGTTGAACATCCCATTCTAAAACCATAGCCATTAGTATGCCGGTGATCTCCCCTTTGCTGCCGTAACAGGCTCTGCTCTTCTGGGAAGGGTGTCCATTATGTTTTGGAGTGTGGCTTGGGGAATTTGTGCTCATTCATCCACAAGAATATTAGAACTACAAAGTTGGAAACATACAACTGTCTAGAATGTCTTTGAATACCATAGCATTAAGACAACCCTTCACTGGAACTACGGGGCCTAGATCAAACCCTGAGAAACAGCCTCAGACCGTTATTCTTCCTCCACTAAGCTTTACAGTTGGCACTCTGCATTCAGGTATGTAACGTTTGAGTCATCCATCAGGCTGCCAGATAGTGAAGTGTGATTCGTCACTCCTCAGAAGGCCTTTCCACTGCTCCAGAGGGCAATGGTGGTGTGCTTCACACCATTCCAGCCAATCCTTGCATTGCGCATTGTGATATTAAGCTTGTGTGCAGCTGCTCAGCAATAGAAGACCATTTCATAAAAGTCCCGACAAACAGTTCTTGTTTTGCCACCACACGCAGTTTGGAAATCAGTAGTGAGTGATGCATCTCAGGACAGACGATTTTTACATTCTGTGAGCTTGTGGGGTCTACCGCTTCACAGCTGAGCTGTTGTTGCTCCCAGGAGCTTCCACTTCACAGTAACAGCACTTCCATTTGACCAGGGCAGCTCTAGCAGGTCAGAAATTTGACAAACTGACTAAGAGTTTTGGTAGCATAATATGACAGGGCCAGGATGAAAGTTACTGAACTCTTTACTACAACCAATTCCACTGCCATTGATTGTCTATGGTGATTGCATAGTTGCAGGCTTGCTTTTGTGCACCTGTCACGTATCGGTGTGGCTTAGTCATCTAAATTGTTAGAAGGGGTGTCCACATACTTTAGGGCATACACTATATGGTTGAAAGCATGATTCATTAGCCATAGTTTAGTTATTTAACTTTTGTATGCCTGCTTAATGAGCCTTCATTTTAAGGACTTGCACAGTTGTTCAGGAGTGATGGTTCTTTATTTACTGAGGCTGGCAGTCACTGAGGTAGACCACCACATGGTACTAATGAAGGGGAGTTGGGGTGGGTGGAGAACAGGAAGGGGCAGCCACATCTGGCTCCAGCCCAGCACAGAGAACGTTTGCTGGGGTGCTGCTGTATAATAACAGGGACACAGAAGTTTTAGAGACAGAAGAGGATTGAAAATCTGCAGTGCGTTGAAAGCATTAATAGATCAGAGCAATGGCGAGGCAGACGGAGCCTCACTTCACTGTCTATTTCCACATTGGGCCAAGGCTGTCTATTTGTATTAGATGTCAGCTAGCCTGCTGACTCTGTTCTAGGCAGAGGCCACACTGGTGTTGGCCCTAAGCCCACATTAAATTTACATATATCAGCTTTGGAGTGTAGACAGAGCCCCGCAGGCCGTAAGCAACAGCACCACCTACTGGAACTAACAAACCTAGGAAAAAAACACTAACACCACTACAGTTTTTCTCAACTTATTTAAAAAATTTTTCAGAACAAATATACATGTTCTCAAAACACTTAACACAGTGGTCTAAACTAATAAGAAGTTGCCCTAAATCAATAGTAAATAATTGCTGGGTTAATACAAAAAACAAAAATGCAAACACAATGATCTAAAACACATGGAAAAGTTCTAATCTTTGAGCACAACTGTCAAATGCATCTGACCCTTTTTTCATCACGTGAAATCATATTATCCTTTCTTCAGAGACTGCCAGCAGATCATGTAGTTAATTAGTCAGTTAAACAAATGCTGTTTGCCAATTAGTTCACCTAATTGTCAGCTTGGTATTTACTATCAAAGGAACAAAGAGTCGAACGTTTGCACCTAAGGTGTATGTGGTGGGAGTGTTGGAGCAATGGCAAAGAAAAGCAAAACACTAGCAGGGAGAAGCAGAGTACAGATGAGTTTACAAAACAGGACATATGGTAGAGGAGAAGGGGCAGATAGGGGAATGAGTAAGAAGATGTAGAGGGCGCTCAAAACATCTCTCAGATGAATTGAGAGCAACTCTTGTAGATCACGTGTTCAACCATGGTCTGTCCCTGAGAGAGGCTGGGCGAAGAGTACAGCCTTATGTGTGCAGATCAACAGTGGCTTTGGTCATTTGCACGTTTCAGAGGGAAGACGGGTATGCCACCTTTACTGTTTCTGTGGGTCTGAAAGTTCATGACAAAATGTTTTTCTTCATAGAAGTGGAAATAAATGACATACAATAACTTCTACTCTAAATTTACTACATTTCACCCATTTCTCATTTAGAACAGAAAGAAGCTGCAGCCAGAAGAAAATACCAAATGTTTACAGAAGACCAAGTAAATGCAATTCTTGACTTGGTTGTCCAAAACAACACCATATGCCTCAAAGAAATTCAACAGTGGATAATTCAGGAGGATCACATTTTCAGAAACATCCAGACTTGCAGTTTGGCAACCATTGACAGGGTACTGAGGAGAAATTCTATTCGAATGAAGCAAGTTTATAGAGTGCATTTTGAAAGAAATTCAGACAGAGTAAAAGAAGCAAGGTTTCAGTTTGTACAGGTTTGTGTTCCTTCTGTATTTTATAATACGATTGTATTTTATTCTGTTTCAAAATGTCACGTCACTACCTTAACCACATGCCTATCCACATGTTGCTCTGTATTTACAGAGAATTATGGAACTTGATGGCAGCCCTAGAGTATGCAACTATGTACAGCATATCTAGATGAAGCTGGATTTAATTTGTGCAAAAAAGGAGGTGAGGAAGGATTGTCGTTGGTCAGTGTGCCATGGTCACTGTCCCTGGACGGAGGGGAGGAAATGTCACAATGCTGTGCTGGATCCCTATAACATAGAACGTCTCCTTGCTTTACTTAGATGCACTCAGAGATGCGCTCCTACCCAGACAAGCAGGAGACGAAGCGGGACCAGATGTGGTACGTGTGGACAGATGAGACAATGTACAATTCCACCATTCATCACGTCTGTGATTGGTTTGAAGCCCAACTGCATTTCGAGGTACTTTTTCTTCCTCCATACTCCCGCTTCCTAAATCCTGTTTAGGAGTTCCTTTCTGCCTGGAGGTGGAAAGTGTATGATCGCAACCCATACGTACATGAATCACTTTTGCAAACCATTGAGGAGGCATGTGATGACATAACAGGAGAGTCATGTTAGGGTTGGATTAGACATTTCTAACAATTTTTCCCAGGTGCCTTGCGAGAGAAAATATCAACTGTAAATGAAGTTCTCTGGCCTGACAAGGATCACAGATTCGACTAATAAAACATTGCAATGTACAGCAGTGTGTTGTCTGAATTTTGTGTTTGTCTACTGACCATGGAAGAGGTTTATGATTTGCTTTACCAGAGTGAGGAAAAACCTGTCTGTGCAAATCTGAATGTGCATCTACATAAATCCTAACTCTAGACTACATATTTTAGTTATACTTTATTTCATACGATACTGCACAACATTTACTTAAGTATGTCTTCTTAAAAGAAATGCATTCCTGTGTTGGAATGAGTGAACCATTTCTCTACTCCTTGGTTACTGTGCTTGCATAGTTTTGAGCAAAATCCACAAATATCATAAAGGTATTAAGAGAAATGTAAGCAGTACTTAAATTTGCATTGAAGATGAAAGTTTTTGCAGCATGGACATTGTGTTCTGACTGCTGTGTTTGTTAAGTGTGTTGACATGTTAACATATTAATTCATTCTGAGAAATCTCTTAAATAAGTTGAGAAAAACTGCAAATAAGTTTTAGGTTTAAGGTTAGAGTTAGATATGTTGAAGATGAATGTTCATGTTAGTCCAGAACACAGAGCACATCTTTTTTAACAGCAGGACAACATTTAAACATTTACTTTGGGCTTTTCTGGAATTCTTACTAGATAACATATGAGAGATTTTCTCAGTCGCTTTGGTACATTTCTCAGATGAAACTGCCCCACTGAAATTCTCAAAACTACTTGTCCAACCGTCACATTAGTCCCTTTTGCACATCATAAAAACAATATCTCGTTTCTTCGAACAAATTCCAAATACACTGGCACATCCATGAAAATTATCGTGTACAATTGCCTGCTGTTTCCTGCATTATCAGTGGCTTATGTTGTTATCGTGCAGGTGAATCCTGACTTTCACCAATGGAGGGGAATGTTTGCAGCGTTAGATCAACTGATGATCGACCGATTCTTTAAAATAGCTCAGAGGTGCATTTCCTGAACATTCTATTGGCAAGCATATATTGATAGAACACAACACAGTGTTACAATTTCTGACGATGGAAGAACAACAAGGAAAGGAACAGGGTCAACGGCCAGGAAGAAGAAGAGGATTGAGACTGCATTGTGGAAGGCTAGGGAGGCAAAACTGAGGAAGAGCCTTACATTGGCCGAGACTGGAAAAAGAGTGCGGCCAAATTGAGTGAACAACTGTGTCCTCAATCATTCAGACGTCTCACAGAGAGAACAGGTATGCAATCCAACAATGTGCACTGCACTGTGATACTGTATACTTACTGTAATGCTTCATATCACAGTATCATGCTTGCATTTTACAGTGTACAGTAAATATACTTTATGCAGATACATATACTAACACACAAACACACACGTATACATAGTAAATATATATCTTGTACAGAAGTGTAGCCTTGTGCATTTTCAATCATTGTTGTCAAAACCTTAGCCATAGTTCACATCAGAAAATATACTTACAGAATACAGTTATATCATCGACATGACTAAGCATTTTGACTGTCTTGTTTGTAAACAATGAAACACAAACTTGTCATTTTGATGGCGCTGCCACATTCGCTGACATAAATATTTACTTTTGAAAGATAGACTGAAGATTTTGAGCAAGTTATGGGCTTTTGCAGGTAATCCGTTGTTTGGTGCTCTTTGTATGAATTGTTTTGAGAAATGCACTCAGTGTTCTGCAAATGTTAAGGATGATTTGAGAAATGTTCCAAAGCAAATGCACTCTGTGGTGAACTGGCCCATTCTTGTGGTCTCTGTTGTCATCCATGCCCTGACTTGGATAAGTGGTTGGAAGTGGTTATATACATAGACAGATTCACTCATAAACATGCCTGTGTACATTTCTTGGGTGCCTGGGTACATGGCAGACTCAGTCCATCATAAGGCATCATAAGGCAAAATCTCTACTCCTTTTGCTACATACACCAGTAATGAGAGTAGATAAAGTTAAGCAAATATCCTGAGGGGCAGGCTTGGAACACTTCCCATATGTGGTAGACTGCCAACAGCTTATGCAGGATGAATGCAATATTGCTAAAACGTCACTGCTGTTTATGCAATTTTATATTGCATGTACTTCCAGGTGGCTGCAGTCACATCAAGGCACTCTGCCTCCTAATGGGAAGACAGCCGTTTGCTGCTTTCCAGAGCAACGATGCTTGTACCATGCTGATGACAGTATTTTGCAGCATTTCCCAAGGTAAAGTACTTTAGGTTGTATGAATCGCAAATGCTCTGTGCTTTGGAGGATTATAAACCATTTATTTTTAATTGTGCCTCAAGAAATGTCAAATGATCTGAAACCAGCTTTTATATGCTTACTTTTCTCTTTCTCAATTTCTCATTCTGAGACTTCTTTTGTGCAGAAGAGACAGTATAAAGATGTAGGGTGGGTGATGTGATCTGCTGGGGTTCCACAGGAGAGAGATCACATGAAAAATGAAAAGGGTAAGAGCAGGAAAAGACGGGTGTGCCAGGGGCCGAATATAGAGGAAAAAAATGAGGTCGTGTGGTGAGGAGACTATGAAATGGTTTATAAATAGCCTGTAGCAAAGAACATGGACTTGTAAGCGGGTGGTTGTTGGCTCTAATCCCACAAGAGACACTGTTGCTGTATCCTAAAGCGATATAGTTTACTTAAGTGGCTGTGGAAAAAATCCAGTTGTAAAAATTGTATGATGGTTCAGACAAAAGTATCAGAGAAGCAAGCAGACATAGCTGGAAATTCAGGTCTTGTGTTGACCTTTGCTCGTTTTTACTCTGCTGTATATTAAATAAACCAGCCCATTTTCATTGGCCAAATGAAATCAGGGCTGGGGAATGGCAGTGCTTATTTTTCTGCAGAGAAAGATAAACACACCTCCATTGTGTTGTAATGAAATTTGCATTAGGTGCTATATAGAGAATGGGATTTCATTTAAAGGGTTACAGGGCGGCCGACCTGCTGCGTCACAGAAGGAAGGGTGCGAGTGTGAGTGTTTTTCAACGTGAAACGGAAAAGGGCAAACTGAACGCCCTAAACAAGTCACGTAAGTGAGCGAAAATTAACTAAATGTCATATGTCAGTGAGGTCACAAGTCAATTTGCTAATGGGGTATTAATATTATAGTTAATATATCCTCTAATGACGTAATTACCTAAATGGGTAAACTGAGGTTCAAGAGTCTGTGGGATTCATACAAAATGTGAATACTATCTGGAAATGTTATGCTTCGTGAATCCGGAACTATCTCACTCTGTGGAAAAGAAGGTGACTCTAGGACAGAGGATAAAAAAGCAATTTAATTAAAAAATGGAACACAAACTGGCCTCAATTTCTCATTAACAAATTCAGACAGCAATGACTGAAACAAGAGAGCACGTACATGTCAGAAGTATAAATGCAATAGCTTTAAAGATTGTAGTAGTTTGGTGGCATCTTCCAGGCTCAAAAAAAAAAAAAGCTTACCCTGTTAAGCATGGCTCTCTCACATTAAGACTTTGAATGTTTTGTTTTATAAACATGACCATGTGAGTGTCATTAATTAGAAATACTGCAATAGCAAAAGGGGACAAAGCGGATAAAAACTTGTGAAAATCCCATAGTGTGCTGACCAGCCACTTCTCACCAGCTTGCAATTCAGTTTAATTTTGGCTTTTCCTCTCATCCTGGTTGACTTTTGTTTTGTTTGTGTTCTAAGAGCTATTTACCATTTTACAATAGAGTTGCTTTTTAAAGTTTTTTTTTTCTAGATAGATATCACTGGGTGACAAAAAATGTTTTGTTTATAACACATCATGGTTTTTTGACCCTGGATATTAATTTTTGCCAAGAGAAATATCATCATAATTTTACAAGACTACTTTATCTACATCAGTTACCATAAATCCTCCATAAAATGACTGACCTTCCTTGCAGAGTGTTGTCAAACAGGAATGGGCAAATGATCAAGCACTTATACTGTGCTGTACCTGGTTTATTGTGTCCTATCCTTTTTGTCCCCACCTGACTGTCGTTAACCCCAAAAAAGAACACGGTGCTCTTCCCCATTCTGACTAGGGGCTGGATTGTACACCAGAATAACCATTTTTTGGTTTAAGCATACAGTATAATAGGTAGATTCTCTGAAAACAGTAATGCTGAATGTAGAAGTAGCTGCAAAATCCAGAATATACTGTGAAGATAAAGAACTCAAAAAGCAGGGGAATAGTCGTACAAACACTGAATTAACCATATCCATGGATATACGGTATGAAACCTTAATGAGCTAAACACACAGCACAATCTCACCTAAGCTTGTCTGTGTTTCTGGAAGACAGTACATGTCTTGATATGTGATGTGCTTCCCAGAATCTCCCATTTACGTTTTGGTGCCATTGGGTCTCAGCTTCATCGATTCTTACCTAATTATCATCTACCAAAATGAATCACGCTGATGACCAAAGCGAACTGGGACTTAACTGGGATCTTCATTTTTATTCCCTCTTACTTACTGTTTTGCGCAAGCCAGGGGAGCAGGATAGTCTCTCTATAATAAAGTATATGAATTCCCACCACCATACTCATTAATATGTCTGGATTCATATATGAAAATTATCTTCTGTTTCCTTTGTGAAGTTGGTGTCTTTAGGTTTCACCTAGTGTATAAATTATAGTCTAACAATGAACATTTAACAAATGGGGCCTTAGAAAAGGGCTTATTCATCCTTGGGTACATTTACAATCTGTGGGCTTCTTAGCTTTCAAGCTTTCAGGTGGTGTTTTCATCTTTAATTCTTCCTGCTCCCCTGTACTATCTGACTGCTCTTATTCAGTCTTAAGAATAATTCCCTCAAAAAAGCAGTTTCATTTTATGCCAATATTATACTAGATGTGGGTTTTATGTCTTGGTATGGAAGATAAATTCTTAATTGGAAGGTGAAACGTTTGCAGAGCCGCATAAAAAGCTTTAAGGATGTTCTGAAGTTGACAAGATAATTTAAGTTGTATTGTACAGGGGTTTAGTTTAAAATACCAACATTACCACAGCATCAGCGATGACATCAGCATGTCAGATGTTAAGAAAGGCTATTCGTCTAGGGTAGGGGTGCCTTGGTGAGATGGAGTGAACAGCATGTAGGTCCTGTCACTAACTTAGTCACACTGAGTATCAGTCTGTCAAGCTTCATCCAGCTGCAACATGTTTGTGCAAGTCTTTGACCATTTGGAGGACAGTCTATTCTGTCTAACATTTTGACTGTTTATCCATTGCTCCAAAAACTTATCATTAGATATTGGGAAGCTCTTGTATTTCTGGTACAAACGTCAGAGGACACACCACAGCATGTATAGTGAGATTTATCAATCCAAAGTTATAACCATGATATTTTCTGATATTACTTTTTATTGCTTGGTATTCTTTAGTTTCCCTAATGGGTCCGGAATACTTTTCAGTGAACTGGTCAGCCGCTCACTGCAAGTAGCATTAAACAAACCATCAAATATTTTAAAAATGAGGTCTGATGCAGTTGCATAATGCATCAGATGCTTTAACTTTAATCAATGTCATTAATAAAATGCATAATCAGAGTCTTGATTAAATGTGAACAATCTGTCAATCTATATTAATTATATTGTTGGGTTTGGATGCATGCCCATTGTTACAGGGATAATGATGTGAAAGCCAGATTCACCTCTGTGGATATGCGGTTTGTTCTAGTATAACACTACGAAAGGACATACAACATAATCGCTTTGGTTATAAAACATTTGCATCAGCAAATCGATATTTGAGAATCAATCTCAAGATCGTTGCATAACACTTTTGAAGCACATCCAAAATATTGCTTGTACTCCATCAGTGTCTACAAGGCCTATTTATTATTTGCTCTAGTTAGGGTTAATTCATGGATCATTTTGTGTGGACCGGTACACTTCCATCCATCCATGTGCTTTCCTTAACCCATTATGCAATACAGGAACAGTGTGGGCCTGGCATCCATCCCAGAAAGTACATTGCACAAGGCAAACAGGATTTTAGCCTATCTCAGGGCACATGCACGATCATACAATGTGGGCAATTTAGAAGTGCCACTCTTACTAACGGTGTACCTAGACGAATCTTGCACCATCATGGGGAGGCCACGCAAACCCTCCTCAGAGATGCTGGAGGTGGGAATCGATTCAACAACCCACCATGACAGACTTATTTACATGTTATCGATGGTTGGGATCGTAAAGGTGATGTGATATACGACCTGCTCCTGTTGCAGGTATCTAGTTAATCAAAAAGAAGCTGAAAAAAATCATTCACTGCAATAACATTCTGGCCAGCAGTCATTTAACAGAACCTAATTTTAAACAGATCTGAAGCTATAACATTATGAACAAAGACATACAGCTCCATATTAGAGGAATGCAAATAACATGAATTTTAAGAATCTAACTCTGTTCTCTGAGTGGAGCAGCAGATGAGAGAAATTAATATAAGTATCCACAGGCCAATGCCCATAGTGTTGCTGTGCAAGCATTCACATCACCATTTTTGAGTGGTTTTCCCTTTCATTATAGGTAGAAAACATGAATTCAAATTCTTTATTTTTTGTGGAATGCCTGTTCAGAACCAAATGAGCTACACATTTTGAATGCAGAATAAAACTTGCGCCTGTCCACCCTGATCGGTTCGGAATCATCTGAGTCACCGAACCTGCTCTTCAACCAGATCACCAGACTGTCTCCTCCAACGCACTGCTGTCCATTTGAATGTTATACTTCACTGTTGTTTCATATTGTAATGAACTTACAATGAACTTTGCCTAGTGCCAGCCAGAGCCTAGTTCCTCCCAAGGTTTCTTCCTTCTGTGGGAGTTTTTCCTTGCCACTGTTGCCTTTGGCTTACTTTCTGGGGACCTTGGGCCCGGGACTATGTAAAGCTCTTTGTCACAATGCTCTTTGTGCACTGTATAAATAAAATTGAATTCAATTCATTGCATGATTTTCAATTTCAATGGTCTGTCTTTTTAGTGGAAACTTTGGCAGCAATCTGTTTCAGCAGAATAAACTTGTCTAATTAGAAAAGCTTTTCTGAGGAGGGCATGATGAACTTTGAGTCAACATTGTAGATGCCTAACATTTGCAAATCTTCCTTCTTTCTTGTTTAAAGGGCAAATGACATATGTGATGATGTAATACACACAGAAAACACCCCCCCCCCAACATTCACAATTTTCAAGTTCGTATCAGCAGGCCGCATGCCTGGCCCTGTCACATTAACTGTTATTTAAGATCTGTAAGATTTTCTACAGTGGGTATAAGTGGTCTAGCCAATCGCCTTTCCAGGGATTCTGATTCTCACGTTAATCACTTCCCATTTATAACTGCAACCATCAATCCACAGCTTCCGAAGCATGCAGGATGGGGAGATGAAAACGAATGTGGCAGAGCAGTCAGCACTTGGTACAACGCTGTTTATTGCATCTTCTGGCCCGCGTTGGCTCCAGGCAGGACACATTTCATTCTAGCACATGGAACACCATCTGAACGCTAATAGACTAGCATGCGATTTGGATCATGTTACACAAATGCAGGCCTGCGCCGAATCACGGAGGGGAACATATTCAAGAAAAAAGCAGCTGAAAAATGTGAAAACCAAGTGTGTAACGTGTATGGCCAAACCAAGAGATGAACTGATGGTGGAATTTATGTTCTCACTTACTTGAGGACCACAGCTATAGTACAATTACTACACTATTCAGAAACCTCCAACTAAGGGAACTGTTCAAAGTCTGGTCTCAACTCCCAGGGAACATCTTGTTATTGTACTGTTCTTGTAGGAGGTCAACCATCTTTGGTGCATAAGCACAAAAATAGGGAACTATTCAAAGTCTGTTCTTGACTCCAGGAGGTCAGCTCATTGTTGTACTAAACTCATATGCTTTATCAGCTCTGCTACATATCCAAAAATCATCAGAAATGTACAACTTGTGAACTCTAAACCACTGTCACTTCAGCGGGGGTGTGGGGTGTGGCACAGACGTGATTATGGGTAGAGATGGTGTGTGCAGGTGTGTGGGTGATGAGAGTCTGTCCAGCATCCAATGTGCTATGTTAACCAGAGAGATCCTCCAAACAGCTGAACCACCTCCACCCACACCCCCTCAGTCTGCCCCAGGATCAAGAATTTGTTGTGTAAGCCAGCTTTGTATTAAACAGCACTCACATAGCCACAATGTCTCTTTGGCACCCAGCTACGATGTAGAACACTATGCTCCATTCCCCAACAGGGCACACACAAACTTGTGCATGGACCATTCTCGCTGGTTATGTCCTGCTCTACTTCCTTGTCTTTGATATAGAGGGCAGGAAGAAGATCAGAATTTGGGGGGGGGGGGGGTTCTTGGCTATACAGGTGATGTAGCAGGCATGGCACTGATGTATTCATGTAAGTTTATGGCTCACAGTTTGGAGGCAGAGGTTCCTCTGCGAAATGCTTGTCCCTTTGGAAGCCCTTTACAAGGAGTGGATCACCGTCCCCATATCCCTTCTATAGATGGTGACTGAAGACTGCCCTTCTCCTTTGTTCCAACCCTTGACCCCTACTCTCCCTGCATTTACATAGACACTTATTGTGGTTCCTCACTGCCTCAAAATTAAGTCCTCTATGCAAATATTAGCGAAATGCAATTATAATCTCATGTTTCACCAATATAACAACTTATCAGCCAAATCTCTCAATATTTCTAAATTTGGAAAAATGATTTACATGCTATACTAAGGGGACGTGGGTGATGTTGTGGAAAGGAATTTCGGTATCATGGTGTGAAATGACAGCTGTGTGTCATTAGGTGTCTTTAAGCCATCTAAAATGCCATGTAATCTTCGGGAGGTGTGCTTCACTGTGTTAGAGTGAGAGATGTGTGTGTGTGTGAGCTTATTGCAATAACAGAAACAGCATTAAGAGCTAAGCCCTCAGCCTTGAGTTAGTCAAGGCTGGGAGAAGTAAAACAAATAGGTGCAAGAGGAGACAGAATGTCTGACAGTATGTGATGTTTTGTGTATAATTATCAGCAAAAAACACTTCTGTAGACAAACCAGCTGAGCCTGGGAAGCGCTGCTAAGGCCAATAAGGCTCAGCCGCACAGCTGGTTCAAACTAGTAGTAACAGCAGAAACAGAGAAATTTGAATGGGATGAACTAGGGCAGAAGTCGCTGCCAGCGACTATAAAGGAAGCCACCTTTCCAAGGGGGGGGGGGCGGACTTGAGTGGACTTAAGAGGGGAAAACTCATGTCCCTGTTTGTCACAGCGCTTGGCAAATAAAACCACGCATTCAAGAGCAAAGGGTATTGGTTATTTATTATCCTGTCCGAAATTTCTACCACAGTGTAAGTTGTTTGTATGACTGTCATGCTTCAGGGAACAGGTCACGGAATTTCACGTTAGATGGGGATAAAAGGACTATGTACGGTTTTCCACTAGATACCCTTAAAATCAGGTATCGTTCCTCTTTTTCCAGTGAATTCATTACTAAATTACGTCTGTTTTGTTTTTCTCTCTGAGCTGTTTTCTTTAACTAAAATCTAAGCTGGGTCTTCGGGATACAGAGTGATATTTTGATGCACTGGTTCCACGTAGCATTTGCACGCAGCCAGGGGCTCACAGCATGTTTAAGTTTTGACTGCGTGACTAGAGCTAAATGAATACAACTGGAGCACCCAGGAGTGTGTTTTCTACTGAATCTGTAACTGTAATCTGCATACTCCAAAGAGAGTAATAAATCAGCCTTATTACTGAGAAGGGGAGGCAAAAAAACCATTCCCCATGGAATTATTAGGTTTCGCTATGTTTATGTCTAGCAGAATATGGCATCCCCTTGGATGGTAGGTCAGGCAAACCCAGCTGATGTTTAATTTAGTCAGAATACCTGAGCATTCCTGCCCTCTTGAAAATATATAAATTAGACTTTAATTGAAGCAAGATGCACCCATGAAGCACTTCTGGGGAGAGCAGTTTTCACACTATTATTACTGCACTTGTCTTTCAGAGGATTTATTGGTAGAGGAGCAAAGGAAATGCTGGGCCATCATGCATTGATTTTTCTGCATTGCATATTAGTAATTAATTATCTTTGGGTTTCTAAAATTTCTCATCCAAGTCCCCCATTTCAATGGCAGAATTTTATGTAAGCCTGCAAAATTAAAAAAAATATGGAATAAATATTAATTACGCCTGAAAGACACAACCACGTATGAGACTACTTTAACAAAATTATCTCTGCTATTTTCTGACCAATGTTTCCCATAGACAGATCTGGGACCTGTTTTATTGAGATGACAGAGGGCTTTCTGGTTGGCCCATCATAGCAGCCATATGAACAATCCATTGGACTGGCATCAACCAGGAAATTGTACATCCATAAATGAACAGTAGAGGGCCTTTTCAAAACCAGGCTGCTAGGCGAAAGTCTAGATTGCCTTGCAGTTCTTATACAATATTTTATTATTGTTTGCTTAACATAGCCTAACCTACATACATTGTATAGATATTAATACACCACAAATTATAATTATAATCCATCTTCTTAGGTGGTCTGAGGTAGGGTGCCATTATAGATACAGGTTTGGTACTCCTACATATAAACACATCTGAAAAATGAAGTTTAAAAAAAAAAAATGGATAGAAGAAAGTGTGAGGGAGAGGTGAAAAGAGCAGAAAGTGTGAGGAAGAATTATTAAGTACAAAGGTGACAGGAAGGAGATTGCTACCCTGAGCTCCAAAGGAACAGAGCATTAGCTCGGTAAGGTTTTTTTTTTTACTCTTTGCTTGAGTGCTTCAGCTCTTCAGTAAGGGATGGGTGGGAGATGGAAATTATATTAGGTTCTTTTTATATTCTGTAACTAATTTCCTTTACCTATTTCCTTATGGGATTTCACATGCTCCCATGCAGAAACAAATTCAGCAACAAAACTTAATGCAGAGAAACAAAATAATGAAATTCTACAGTAACAGAAAACATCCTTCTGGTATAACCAGTCATGTATGCTTGCATGCTTCTTATTTAATTCTTCGTTTCCTATTCATGGCTTAGAAGTCCTCCTCCTGCTTCCTTCTCTGCTCTAATTGATTCCTTAGCAAAGCTCTCTGCTGTCTGTGGCTGTCTCTGCACCCCCCTGCTGCCTTTTTTCTAAGCATTTCTTCAAAAAAAAAAAAAATCCTCACATGATTTCAATTCTAGCAGCTTAGCACTTGGTGACGGTGGAGGATGGGACGCTTGGGGTTTCCAGCAGTAGAACGGAGGAAAGGGGAATCCAGAGCAGACAGCAAATGCTGACATGCTCACTCCAAGCCAGAGGATTACCAGTTTCTGAAGTGCAGAAACCAAATGGCTCCTGTTAGCCAATTTTCCTGACTCTTCCACTGTTTAAAATTCTGCCAAATGGCTACTACCAGCAAAATGCATACAGCAAAACAATAACATCCAAACCGACTTCCCATGATTCAAATAATGTATTTCTTTTTTTGTCCACACACCCATCTTCTAACCACTTTTCTGGAACAGGGTCGCAATAATGTCAAATCCATAGCCCAGGTAGCATAAGGCACGGAAACAATTTTAAGGTGGATGACAATAACACACATAAGCAGTATAACACATTCAGGGGTGTTTTGGGTTTGTAAAATAAAATTAACATAATTTTGAAATGCATCCCCCACACAGATACATGCAAACACATTGTCTGTTCCAGCACAACCAGCGGAAGTCATGCATTTTTGCTAAGATTCATTTAGTTCTTTGAAGCAGAAAGGTGAATGATACAAATAAAATGTAATTTATCTTCAAATGGGTTTTGCATGCTGCCATTCAAGATTGTCAACGGGGGGTGGGGGGGGGGGGGATCTGTGACATGGGAACGTGTTAGAAGGGCCTTTTGGTTATTCGGAGGGAATTTGTTTGTCAGGGAAACAACGGAACA
>JAACJT020000668.1:0-18317 GCA_009936485.2 Gymnarchus niloticus | reverse complement strand
AGGGGGGGTGCGGTGAAAAGGGAGGGGGCGCCGCCGGGGGGGGGGGGCTTCGGGCGGCCACACTGGCGGCTGCAGGGGGTGGGGGTGGGGGTGCAGGAATGAGAAAAGGACTAAGGTGAGAAAAAGTCTGCAGAGATCAGATGCCATGTCATATAGCATAATCTCGAGGATTACATTGCATGTAGTTTCTGAGTTTGCCTGTTCGTTTGCCCTCTGAAACAGTAGAGCGTTGGGCTGTTAGGGACAGTAAATTATAAAAATATTATTATTGCATTGGACATCCACGCCCCAGGGTTGTGGGTTTGGTTCCTACCCCTACTTTCTCCCTACTTTCTCCAGTTTCCTCTTTGTACACTGGTTTCCTCTTGCAGTCCAAAAATGTGCAGTTAGGCAAAGTGGCATCTCGAAATGACAGACTTTGTACTTGTGGTGTGTCATTGTGTGTGTGGGTGTGTGTCCTGAGATGGACTGTCTTTCTGCCCCTGCTGTTCTGTGTCCAAGGCTGATCGTCATGGGGAAATTCTTACCGAACATTGATAGATGGATGGTGTATGATGCCTTGATTTCCAATTATCTGCTCATGTTATTATTTATTGTCCTGGCCTGTTAATACAGTCTCTATAATAATCTGTGTTTAAATGAACAACTCGGTAACTCCAGCAACAAAATGGTTGCATGACTTTTGCGAGCATTTGGGAGTATTAAGACTCAGATTTTAGGACATTTCTTTTGCTTTGCGTGGGAAGATCGACTGAACCCCAGCACCAACAGAGCTAAAAATGTGTTTTCTCTGAAAAGGAGATGAGCATGAGTCGGATGAACAGCTCCAACCAGTACGAGAAGATGATGTACGGTTTCAGCGGCACCGATGGAGGCTTCACAGGCCTGAAAACAGCACGGATGAGCAGCCTCAGCAACCCAGAGCTGGCACCTCCACGCCCCCAGACCAAGCGCTATCTGTCCAGCATCCCCACTGCTGGCTCAAATGTAAACAGCTATGGTATGGGCATCATCAGCCAGCCCCACATAGGTGGCATCTCTTCAAACTATCAGAGAGTCAAGACCAATACCATCAACAGCAAGATTAAGAGTGGGTGAGTAGGGCTGATGGACTAGAGACCCAACAAAACAAGTTTCTCTCTTGATTCTTGTGGATTAAGTAGCACCAACATTGTCACAAGATTTTATTAATGGAAAACGGTCAAGTTTTTCAAAACGGATTTTCTATTTGGTATGTCACAAACTCAACCTGATTCATCCTTAATCTTGTGCAACAATGTTATTATGTACAAGCAGTTATCATTTACAGTTCACAGTTTAATTTGTTGACATTTGAATAATTGTTTATCATATAACTCACCAATTGGAGGTAATTCAGTCAGCTTGTTATAACATTATTTCACAAACAACAGTATTCTTTAACTTGATTTTTTTTCCCCTATTCCCAGATCCAACACATTGAAAAGCAGCACCATCCTTAAGGAGGGGAGTGACATCACCTTGAAGGAGGCAGTGGAGTTTCTGTCCAGCAAGGATGAGAACTTGCAGAACTTCGGGGCCTCGGTCATCCAGCATGACACCTTCAGCGAGGAAAAAGCCAAGCAAGAGGTGAGGTTAGCTAGACATGGTCCTAATTTACAAGTGAATCACTATCGATCATTCATATGGCCCCGGGGGACTTACTGCCAGCTACATCCTATACAGCATGTCACGATCTACTATTCATCACATAAAAAAACAGACTGGGGAAACACTGATGTCATATATATGTCTGTTTTTTTTTGCTTTATCTAACGTGATTTAGGTTTTTTTCTAGATATTTCTCTACCATAATTCAAGATTCAGTACCTTGAATAAGGTTACTTTACCAGGGCCCCTCCTGGGACTCAAACTAGCAACTTTTAAGTTAAATGTCCATGTTCTTAATCAATATCCCCCCTACCTGCTGTCTGATAGGTATGATGAGTAATCAATGTTAATTTTGTATTTTTTGTATGTTTATTTATTTTCACATGATTGAAATAGCTGATTATATCACTAAGATGTCATGGAGTACTTATTTGGTGATACGGCAAACCCTTTTGTGAATGGGGCAAAAGAACAGGGTAACTGAGTATGTGAGATGGTCCTCCAGGTGTTTCAGCTAAAAGGGATCCCCCCGCTGGTGGCTTTGCTGCGGAGCTCCAGCCCCCAGGTCCAGGAGACAGCCTCCGGTGCCCTGCGGAACCTGGTCTTCAAGAACAGCAGCAACAAGCTGGAGGTGCAGCGGTGCGGGGGGGTCACTGAAGTCCTAGAGCTGCTTAAGAAGACTGACTCCGATGAGACGAAGAAGCAGTTGACAGGTAAGGAGACGGCAGAGTCATAGTACTGGGACGGGTACACCTGCAGTCATGTCCATGGCTGAGGTGTTAAACCAGAGAACGTGAGAAACGTGGTCCGTTTAGCGACACCGATACTGGTGGGAAATCAATCCGTTTTGTGACACCGATACCGATGGGAAATCGGTCCGTTTAGTGACACCAATACCCGTGGGAAATCGGTCCGTTTAGTGATACCGACACTGGTGGGATATCGGTCCATTTAGCAACACTGATTCTGGTGGGAAATCGGTCATAACATTGATACTGGTACAAAATCGGTCCATAACACTGATACTGCTGGGAAATCAGTCCATTTAGCAGCACTGAACAGTTTTTGTGTTTAAGGGCCTTGCTCAGGGGCCCAAGTGTAACATGATCAATCCTGACCCACGGAGTATACTGCCCCATGATTCAATATAAAAATCACAGACAGACAACAACCAGGAATATTCAGGTGACATGAACCGCATTCACATTTCCCTTCGACTTTGAAAACTGAAAATCATACTGGGAACTCAGCATTCACTTTCTAATTGTTTTTGGTAACATTGGAGATACCATTAAGGGAAAATTTCAACTTTTATGGTAGGCATGTAAAAAGAGGCAATAGATTTTTCAGTATTTCTTGGCCGGGCCTGTCAGTTTTAAGGATCTATTTTGGACCATGAAAAGAATGACTGTTTAAGCGGGATCTGAAACCATACTAGAAAAAATATGAACTCATTCTAAAGTGTGAAGTTGTGATTGTGATTTGCTGAATTTATCAAGAAACTGAGTGATCAGTGTGCACAATGGGTACATTTAACCACTGTATGTTTGGATCCTGATCTAGAATTGGATTGCGGGGAAGGGACCATGTCACACAACAGAGTCACATGGCCTATCCTACTTTGCTTTCCCAGGCCTCCTGTGGAACCTGTCTTCGTCAGATGCCTTGAAACCAGAGCTGATCAGGACCGCCCTGCCTGTGCTTACGGAGAGCATATTGGTTCCCTATGTAGACACGTCTGAGAAAAACACTGGGGGTAACATGGACCCTGAGGTGTTCTACAATGCAACAGCTTGTCTTAGGTAAGACCCTGGGTGATGCTTTTTGGCTGTTTATCTTGAAGGGACATCCTTCCAGGGGACAGCTTGGTCTAACATCTGGTGTGATTTATATGCCAAAATATTTTTATATCTCTTACTGAAAAATACATATGGAAACATGTTTCCACATGTGAGGAAAAAAAACACATTTTGGATATCTTCTCAAGTTAGACGATATTTTCGCATGTGAAAATAAATGTGAAAACATGAAGGAACAGACTTTCACATGTGGAAAAATCACACAGAATCTCACATGTGGCATTCCAAAAACCACATTAATCACATTTCAGTGACTTGTGAAAATAAATGTGAAAATATGAACAAGGTACTGACTTTCATGTGTGGAAATAAGAAGGTACAGACTTTTATATTATGAAAATCAGGCCTGCTTTTTCTTTAAGGGACATACATACAGCAGTTTTAAAACTTATAATTTATGTCACATGGAAGACGAGATAACAGACGTCTCCTATCTATATCAAAATAAATAATTTACATTTCAGTCCCAAAAATTTGACAGCAGCTCCAGAATTGATAGGATTCAGCTCATTTTCAGTTTGTCTAGGTCTTGTAATACACAGGCCCTAGTTTAATCAGATGTACAAGAATATCGCAGAGCATGGTTTCTCAAAACCAGCAACAAATCTGCCTAGGTCATATATATTTACAATTCTGTTAAAAAAATAACAGATGGCTCTTTGAATTTTTACGTCAGTTTTTTCCTTTTCTTTTGCAAGCACACCACAAAAAGTTAGAGGAACATTCTGAACACTTTTTACTAATCTGTTTATTTCTAAAGGACCTTTTGAAAGACATTGTATTTAAGAAACAAGAATCTATGGGAATTGTGACACATGATCACAGAGTCCTATTAGATAGATAGATAGATAGATAGATAGATAGATAGATAGATAGATAGATAGAATCCTTTTATTGTCATTGCACAAAGTGCAACGAAATTTAGCAGCGTGCTTAAGGTGCAATCAAAGAAACACAAATAGCAATCAGACATAAATAAAACTGAACTACTTAAAATGGCAAGTAAAAATAAGTATAAAATAGCCAATAAATATACGTACAAAAATATACAAATACAGAAGTATGTGCAGTGGATATACAGTCTACTGGTGGCCAGACAGGTCTAAAACATTCGATGTCAGTGTTTTGTAATGTTCAGCTCTCTCTGCTTGCTCTGTGACCTCATTGTACTGAAAATGTTTACCAGAGAGGAGCAGATCAAACAGCTGATGTCTGGGGTGGGATGGATCTTTCAGTATGTTGCTTGCTCTGCTGAGGTAGCGAGAAGTGAGTGGGTCTTCCAGTTATGGTGACAACATGGGTTGTGTCAAAAATGATCAAGACGGATTTGAGCCTGGGTCGTGTACTGGAGGTGACTGGCTGGACCGGTTGCTTTCTGACACAGGAACCTGAGCTCAGGGAAGAAGAACGACCGGCAGAGCATGAGGAACTGTCGCGGCCTGATCAATTCCCTGGTCAGCTATATCCAGACCTGTGTGGAAGCGGACAGGACGGACGACAAGGTGGGCAAAGGAAGCTGCTTTCCCTAGAGGTTTTTCACGGTCTAGTCTTTGGAGAGTTCGTCTAAGTCCAGATTAAGCCTTTAATGGAATCTTTTTTTTAGTGTTTCCAGCAGGGTTTTGTCATGGAGATTAGTCGTAATTTTAAAAGGATGAAAGGCTTTAGAGAAACATTAAAGTATTCCTCTTACAGTCCATGTAATACAAGGTACATTTGCAATTATTAAATGTAAGAGTTTTTAAATGAATGTCTGTTCCTATGCCTGAAGTTTATGACCAGATGAGCTTATAATATGAGGTCAAATGGTCAACTGAGCCATGTGACAGTAGCATGTTTTTTTTGGTTCCTGTATGGATTATGCCTTGGTCATGTCATATAAAAAATGTCTAATGTGAAAAATGCACTGTGTATTTTGTTTTAAGCTCA
Source organism: Gymnarchus niloticus (assembly GCA_009936485.2). NCBI lineage: Eukaryota > Metazoa > Chordata > Actinopteri > Osteoglossiformes > Gymnarchidae > Gymnarchus > Gymnarchus niloticus. Next base: position 12,903 of record JAACJT020000668.1, on the reverse strand, counting down.
CAATAACTGTTCACTAGAGGTTTAAAAGTTCACCATTATTGATCAATAACAAAAATGATCATTATGACAGACATCCTTGTTGTGTCACTTTGAGGTTTCCCTGAACTTCTTTGGCTTGACCTGTTGAGAATGAACTTCCCCCCTCACTTCCTGTTTTCCCGCATCTGTGACCCAGTCGGTGGAGAACTGCATGTGCATCCTGCACAATCTAACATATCAGCTGGAGACCGAGGCCCCCAGCCTCTTCAGTAAGATCACGGCCCTCGCGAGACCACCCACCAGGAGCACTGCCCAGAAAAACTCCTCTCCTATGGGTTGCTTCAGCCAGCAGAGCAGCAAGGTCGAGCAGGAGGTACCTGATACTTATGGGCAAAGGAGTAACATCGGGGCTGGATCATGGTTCTGTGAGGCCCCTGGGTACATGTCTTTGGTGGCTACCCCGAACCTCTGGGGCCCAGTGTTCAACTTCCTTTGGCAGTCTCAGGCTGTGCAGTTGGGACCATTGCAAAGCCCCAGCTAATCCAAGGCCCCTGGGTACTCGTTCCACTGGCCCAATCCATAATCCAGCCTTGTGTAACACTATTTCATGTTTAGGATACAAAACATCTTTCACTTGGATCATCCACACATTTTACATTTTATTGGGACCTTTTGCATGGGTTATCTTCCACCTATAATTCACACCCATACATTGCTTATACATTTTTACATTATGCCCTTAAAACTGGAGGTTTAACAGCAAATTTAATTTTATTTCTGGCACAGCAATGCAGATACTTAAAGGTGAGGGAGTCTTTCCTTTAAATGTTAAATCTGAAAGACCCTTTCATTAATAAGATATGTATTGGCAAAAAAATTAATCGAAAACTATATAATATGATAAACAGCAGGACTGTTACCAAAATGACCAATGTTGACCATTTATGTTACTGACCACAGGAAGGAGGAGGAAGTCTGTACTCAACTAGTGAGGCCAAATAACTAGAACGAAGTCACTTCCTCTGTTTAACTGTAGAGCTACTTTGACTACCCCGTGATGGAAGACAACAACCCCCAGGGAGCAGGCCGGCTCCTCCATTCCTCAACCATGCAGACCTACCTGGACCTCCTGGGGAAAAGTGAGAAAGACTCCACAAGGGAGGCCTGCATTGGGGCTCTCCAGAACCTCACCGCTCAGAAGGGAACAGTAAGTGACAGCCTTCTTTTCCCTCAGTTTTCGGTGGGGCGAACATGTATGATCTCAGTGTACAAATTACTGTCAATGTCCTGACTTATGTTGTCCTGGGGCATCATGCAGCAAGCTTCTTTTAAGACCGCCTAGCGAGGAAGAGGACAGCAGTGACCTAACTGTCCTAAATCTGGTTACATTCACCAGCCCTAACACCGCGGTCCTATCCATAGGTGTCCAGCGTGATGAGCCAAACCATAGTCCAAAAACTGAATGGCTTGCCGAACATTGCCCCCTTGCTGCATTCCTCCAACTCTAACCTGCAAAAGGCAGCCACGGCATTGGTCGGAAACTTCTCAAGGACCCCGCGCCTCCAAAGCATTCTGGGTAAGCGGTGACGTCGTCTTTGCCAGCAGACCCTGATTGTGGTAATGGCTTTGTAACCAGCCAACAGCAATATGTCAGAAAAGATCCGTTTGTGGCATATAGCGATGTTCCTGTGAGTGAAGTGCTAGAGTACTTCATATGAACTGGGGGGGGCTATTAAGTCTTTAAAGCAAAAATTAAAATTAATTGCCATTTCTGATCTCAGTAAAGACCATGTATTCTAGTTTATGATGCAGCCAACTGCATGAAATAAAGTTGTCTTCAGCATCTTTAAAATTTTACAATTATATTTTAAAACATATCAAAACCATTCCAAACGAATGAATAAGAACATTAAAAATGAATTCAGTTGTGGGCAAGCATGTCGAATGATTAAATTAAACACTTTCTCTGACAAAGAATTTGTATCGTTTTCTGTTTTAGCATGGAGCAGTACCCCAATTCTGTTGGCAAAGTGTTTTCTGTTTTAACAAGGAGCAGTGCCCCGGTTCTGTTGGCAAAGTGTTTTCTGTTTTAACGAGGAGCAGTGCCCCGGTTCTGTTGGCAAAGTGTTTTCTGTTTTAACGAGGAGCAGTGCCCCGGTTCTGTTGGCAAAGTGTTTTCTGTTTCACTGAGGAGCAGTGCCCCGGTTCTGTTGGCAAAGTGTTTTCTGTTTCACTGAGGAGCAATGCCCCGGTCCCGTTTTCCATAGTGGTTATATTAAGGAATGGCATATCCCGCTTTCCTCAGAAATGCAGATTATTGATCTGACACCAAAAACACCCTAATGAATCAATTTATAATTCCCTCAACTTGCTAACTCTGCTTGCTAACTCAAATGCTAACACTGAATTATTCATTTAAGAAACATAATATAGGTGCAGCAGGCTGGTTACAGCAACCAGTGCTGGTGGGCACACCCCCGCTCTATCCGGATTTAGATTTGAATAATTTAGCTAGTTTACGAAGGGATGTAAGCCTTGGGGGGAATTCTAACACAATAACCATTGTACCTTTAAGCAAATGGGTCATATTACCTACCAAGTTGAAGTCCCTTTGGCAGAAGCTAAATGCACTGAATTTCCATTGTAATCACACTATATTGAGCTCAGGTGTCAGTACTCCTTTTTGGCAACTGTTTATGTAGTTACATTTGTGAGACATTGCCAGGATTCGTTGGGCTTAAAAAGAGAGCGCACAATATCACCCCAGACTTCCCATAAAGGGAGAGGTTGCCCAGTCTTGATTTTCGACGGTTCTCCTTGACAGCCCGGCAAGCTCTACCACAGTTGGCCACCATCCTCACTTCTGGGGCCAAGGATGGAGGCAATTCCGATGATACCATGGCGGTAGCCTGCCACACCATTGGTAACTTGTTGAAGGCCGAGCCTGGAATTAGCAAGAAGCTGCTGAATAACACTCTAATCAACTCACTGGTGGACCTGAGCAGAAACAGGTGAGTCTGTTGTATATAGGGATGTTTTTAAGTGGACTTTCAGGGTTCGCATCTCAAGATTAAATCAAACGTTTGGTTCCAGACAAAGGTTCATCCATGTAAACGTACCTCTGCAGTTTTTGTCTGAGGTCGCCTGCAGTCGTTTGCTGCCAGAGTACAATGGGAAATCTCAAAGAAGAGTGATCATGAATCCTAATGATTTAAGACTGATCTTGTCAGTTAACACGTTGTTTATATATCTCCTTTCCTTCCCCTTGTAGTTACTTACCAAAATCCAGCCAAGCTGCAGCCCTCCTTCTTCATGGTGTCTGGGCAGATAAAGATTTCCAGAGCATCCTGAAAAAGGTATTATTAATAATAATAATAATAATAATAATAAAGATTATTATGATAATAAGGTACATTTATATAGCATTTTCACAATACCTGAGGTTGAAGTATTGTATTGTATCATATTGTATTGTATTAATCCTTGAAACGTTAGGTTTAAGCTTTTGCTAAAACAGGAGCTTCAGGAGACTATGTACACAATCCAAAATTGAGGAGGGGACTGTTCTGTGAGACTATGTTTTCCTACCACGTGTAAACTGTAAATAGTCTCTTGTCAAGACACCAGCCATTACTGGCTGTTTTAAACCTTGGGCTTGGGTGGTCTGCTCTGTTCAACGTCTCCTTTAATTATGGCTAAAAGTACTTGGCACCAGTCAGGTGGTTCATTGTCAAGTCACAGTTGATCACATGGCATCTCCCTTAGTTTGCCATCCAGAGCCGAAGCCAAAGATGAACTCTTGGGTGTGGCGGTGTTATTTCGAATTTTTTCTGCTCATGTCTCAACATGGCATAAAGGTGGATGAAGGGAGAGGTGGGTATGGCAAGGTGGTGACTAAAGATTTTGATGTGACTTTTTTTGTTATGGTACTTGTTGCATTTGTGTTTGGTTTTGGGTGTGTTGAAACCCAATAGTTTAGCAATCTGGCAAAACCAGCTCTGACCACAACAGCTGGGATGTTACCCACAAGTTTTTATTTTTTAAGACTTAGACAGGGGACCTTGTGTGACAAACCTGGCTCCAAAGTTTCAAAAACACTTTAAAACTGGCTATTTTAAAAGAGCTATCCTAAGACAATGTACCTGTCTTCAAAGAACCATAACCTTTGAGGTCTCACTGTTTTTACAGCTCTAACTGGACTATTAAACAGAGAGTGATAAAGTCCTGACTGGCATCCCATCTAGGGTGTACCCCAGCCATGTGGCCCATGCTGGCTGGCTGGCTGGCTGGCTGGCTGGCTGGCTGGCTGGCTGGCTGGATGGATGGATGGATGGATGGATGGATGGATGGATGGATGGATGGATGGTAAAGTCATAGAATTTGAAACAGTAATCTTTCCACCACACTACCTGCTCATCCCAGATTTTTATCTGTGGGGAGTTAAGGGTGGCTTCACCTTACTTGGATGAGAGGATGAAGCAAGCTTGACGATCTGCTAGCTATGGAGAGAGCAGGACGCCAACTGATCTTCACCTATACTGTCTTACAGCAAGGCATGAACAAGGGCTCCTTCATGAATGACATCACTACATCCGCCTTCAAGTCGGCAGCCCAGTCAGTTCTCATGTCGGCAGCATAGTCGTAGGTACGAGTGGAAAATCGCATTTATAACAAGCAGGAAGTCGTTTCTTCTGCTTAACCAAACCTTTTGCTCTCTCTTTTGCAGGCGACCTTTAGCTTATATGTGGACACTATTACAGATGGTATGTGTCACAGTCTACAAACTATGCTTTGATGGTATTACTGCACATGAAATGGACATTTTTTTAATGCAAATATTTTTTTTACTTTGGTGATACTCAACTCTTCATGTTACTGTGCTTTGCTAGTAGCCAGAATATTCCTCATTTGCTGGTGTAATTTTCTGAAATGACAACTGTGTTTTAATGTAGGTATTTCTGCAAACATTTACCCATATCAACTTAACCTGACAGTAACTTGGTTAGATTTACTTTGACAACTAACTGTTGTTGTTAACAGTTAAGGAATGAGATCATTTTACATATGGGAAACATAAATGATCCTAAATGATCATGCTAACAACATGATAGTATTAACATGTTGTTAAAGCAATATAAGTGGTTTAGGTCTAAAGACTACTAGTCATTTCTGTTTATTTGCTTTAAGGGTTGATCTTGAGAAATAACTGTGACTTTGACATTTCTTGACTTTTGAGTGTTGTTCAGAATAAATTCTCACAAAGAAAGTTCCATCCATCCCTCTTATCCTAAGCAGGGTCCTGGCTCACTCTGGATGGGATACCAGAGCAATACAGGGCAACACAGGCTACAGGAAATTTAGGGACACTAATAAGCCTCATTGCACGAATAAATGTACAAAAACTCACATGACTTGCAGAAAGGTAGAACAGGTAGAATTCTACACACACACAACCGATGTGGGATTTGAACCCCTAACCCTAGAGCTGCGAGACAACTGTGCTGCCCCTGAACAACAATTAGTGCCGTGAACAAAAACTAGCTACTGGAAATGGTTGGTTCACTGGCAGTTTTACACATTATGCTTGTAATGGTGTATTGCTCTCTAATTTTAAAAATTCAAGTTGTTTTGTATTATGATATTTGTGCAAGTAATACATGTACTGCCTCTCAAGTAAGTTGAACTTTTTTTGGCTTGGTATACATTTTAGGTACAACACTGTGTTACAACCTGACAATTATTGATTACACTCTGAAATGAAATTACCTTCATTAAGCTTAAGAAGTTACTTTTTTTATTTTTCAAAATGTCTTTATTTGAATAAACATCAATTTAATGAGAGAGCAACATAGTTTGGATATACTGCTATAAGTGCTTTATGCAAATTTAATTTTTAAATGAAAATAACAATCCATCTTGCTGTGCTGTTTGCTTTACCTGTCCAAGTATTTTTGATTAAAGCTTTTCACTGGGTAAATGGTTTGTCTCTTATGGTGGTTTATCAAGCCTTTTTACGAGTTAATATTTACAGGATGTGGTTCTGAGTACAGGATATGTGCTAGTCTGTGCGATACCCTTTTTGATGAAAGCACAACTACATTTATTCATATTTAAGCAGTCAAATAAATTTCAATAATGGTGCACTTGTACTGCTTAGTGACTAACACATGAGCTTTTGGGTTGGTGAAATAATGATTTGTAACAACTTCAACAAGTAAAGACATATGTATATTAAATTTCCATGACCAAAACATATTATAGCCTATTAATTCCATGGAGCAATAATATTAAAAGTATGCTAAAAATGTTGTTCCCATAGCCGATCACCACAATGACATGAGTTTATTAAAATTTTCATTAATTACCCTACTGACTTAAAGGGTGGAGTAGAAAATGTTGTCCTGCAGTACTTATTTTTTCATACGTGCTACATATTACACTTTATCATGCCACAGAGCTAGCATCAGATCCCTCTTTTCTTCATTTGTGCGCTTTCATAGCTAGCTGGATATGAAAAATAATCTTTCCATCAATTATCCAAACTACTTAACCTATGCAGGGTCCTGGGGGGCTGGAGCCTAACCCAGGCAGCTTCAATTCATCCATATTCCGGCCTCTTATTCTGATCAGGGTCTGGCGGGGCTGCAGCCTAACCCAGACAGCTTCAATCCATCCATATTCTAACTTCTTATCCTGATGAGGGTTGTTGAAGGACCCTGAACCTATCTCAGACAGCTTCAATACATCAATATTCAGGCCTCTTATCCTGATCAGAGGTGTCGGGGGGGTCTGGAGCCTATTTCCGGCAGGATACGGCACAAAGCTGGGATAGACCCTAGATGGGATGCCAGTGGAAATGAATGTCTTTCTTTTATTCACCAGATGATTAAGATTTACCAGACAGCTGCTCTTGTTTATCTGATTAAAAAAACGACTTGCTTGCATCATTAAATGACATGCTTTCTGATATACAGCAGAATTATTCATCCTGCTCCTCGTTTAACATTAATGTCTAACATCATTGTCATAACTGGCTATATGTAACTGTGGCTATGTTCAGTCTTTAGATGTCTTTTACTTGTTGAAATATTTCTGCAACAGTTAATCCATGTCATAATTTCATTATAAAAAGGTGCTTCGCCTACAGAATCTGGTTTGTAAGCATAAGTTTCCGTCATAGCGCTGGTAAATAGTGGCTTCTAGAAGCAAAAATGATCTCTGGAAAATGAAGCATGAAGTGTCCTACCTGTGGTTTTCCTGTCTGGAAAAAACAACCATGGCGGAGTGACTTTATAATTGAAAAATGATTTCAGGTGAAGTCAAATATCGACGAGACAGAACAACATATCAACTCATCTACAGTAGTACCTTTGGGTGTCCTTGAACTCCACGATGGCTATAGATTTTAAGCTAATTTTTAAAATGCGTTAAATTTACCTTTGACCTTTAATCACTCGTCTCAGCCGATATGACAAGGGGAATACTAGACAGCCTTTTATTATACAGTATACTGTGTTTAAAAAAAAATAAACCCTTTTTATTTTTGCAATAACTATATTAATCCTGAGCTATTTTTGATCATTCTTGGCTGAACGATGACAGGTCTGTGTGGCATATTAAATACTTGCGCTACAACTTTTTCGTTAGTGTTTTTAACTTTCTGTCACCTGACTTTGTTGTCTGATTTTGATGTTTAATATTGTGAACATTAGTCAGGTTTGTTGCTTGTGTTGCATGGTGCAGTAGGAGTACATGAAACAGGTGTGGTGGTAAATAAAATACATGTTTTGTCACAATTTTCTTAAGGAAATTTCTGCCAAAAATTGTCAAAATCGGCTCAGGATCAACAAAGCCACTGCAAAAATAAAAGGGTTTAGTTTTTTTTTTTAAACACAGTGTAGTATGCCATACCATGGTTGCATTTGTGTTTCATTATAGTACTTGCTGCATTTGTGTTTGACTCTTTTCCAGGCGAGTGTTGCTGTGAGTCTGGAGTCTGTCCCAGGAGGCTGAATAATATACACATTCTGGGCAATTTAGAAATACCAATTTGCCTAACCGCCAGTTTTTTGACTGCAGGAAAGAGACAAATACCCTGAGTAAACCCACACGAATATGGGTGGACTTGAAAGACCCTGGGATGGGAACTGAGGCCACCATGTCACCCAGTATGTCTCATGTCCTGACAAATGGTTAGGTTTAATAGAAATCAATTTTAAAAATCCATCTTCAAATGATGTGCTGTGGCACATGTTCAGGAGTTAATCAATCTAGTTTACTTGAGGATTTGTTATCAATGCCTATGTTCTTCATCTCCATAGAATTCCAGCATTCAGTCAAAATATCTAATAGATTGTCCAGTCATTCCTCTCCATACTATTGTCTACTCTGGAAGTACTAATCCAGATTACTGCTATGGATTTGGTGCCACACACCTTTCTTCAGACACCATGATTTGTCACTGCTACAGAGGCCTCTTATACCATGCTGGCATTGCCTGTAATGTTCCTCCTGCAGGCCTCCTGCCAAATTCCTCAAGCTTCTCACAGTCCTCACACAGAGGTGATGTGGCTTTCGGCTTTTAATAAGAGCCGAACATCTCACTCAATGTGGCCTCATATGCGGTAACACTTTGAATGAATTATCATTCTTTGCTTTTGATATCAGAGGCTCAAAACCCCAATGTTATTAAAAATTGCAAATATGTTTTCTAAATATGAAAATACATGTTTCAAGGAAAAGCCACAAAATTTCCTTGAAATCTGTCAATTTGTAAATTGTTTAGGGAGGTTTAACTGCCAAAACAAATTTTGAAAAAAATTATTTACTCCTTTTATCTCATCCAATTGCTTGTTAATACAAATGTTGTGTATTTTACATGTCTGTCATACACAAATTTCAATTTATTTCCTGTCATTACTTGAAGATTACCTTGGATCTAATTAATGAATACACAACAGATACACATAGTAATGTCAAGTCAAGTCAAGTCAAGTCAAGTCTCTGCTCTTTATTAACTAATTATGTTGTCACATCTTTGCACAGCCTGCTCCCTTTTGCATTGTAAATATCAACTGTAAATGATCACAACCTCCTAGCTTTTGCATTGTAAATATCAACTGTAAATGATCACTACCTGCTACTTTTGTATATCTCACAACTGTGTACTGGTTGGCACTGCGCCGTCATCGTCTGTACCACTGTCTTGCCTTGCACTGTTTGCAATGTTTGTACATGTTTGCACACGTGTACTCTATGTTGTTATGTGTAGTCTTTTGTAGTCCTATGGTCCTGGAGGAACGTTGTTTCCTTTCACTGCGTACTGTACTAACTGTATGTGGTTGAAATGACAATAAAGAGCTACTTGACTTGACCTGAACTCACCATTTGTCAGATTTGGCAACCTGAACATCCACCACGATAAACCACAGCCTGGCGACATCAGTATTCACCTGATTGCCTTTGGCCTGAACCAGCTCTCCACTCTTCTGACTCATGGCTGAAATTGAAAGTGAACCTCATGTAACTACGATAGACAAACTCCTTACCACCTTCTTACCTGTTCGTGATCACCACTTGATTCAGTTTACCTCCACTCTCCCTACTTGTCCTTCTGTCTCCTCTCCTTCACTCCACTTCCACTCTAACCTTCATTCCCTCTCTCCTTCTTACAGGTCTGTCTCTTCTGCCCTTCCCTTTCCTGACCTCTGTCCACTAGACACTAACAAAGCCTCTGATGCACTCTGTTCTGTCCTAACCTCAACACCATTGATCCTTTCTCATCCAGACTGGTAGCGGAGATTTTCAAACACTGAAAAAAGTACTTTTTTACACTTTTGCACATCGTGGGCCGTTACTTTTTTGATAACAAAAACATTAAAAAAGAATATAGTTGCCAATTTTTGGTGTTCTGAAAGCAGCAAATTGCTAGAAGTGATAGTCCAAGGTATGCATTTAAGGATCGCAATGGTTTTACTTTTATCAGGTAGATCATTGCAAAGTTTTTTGGTGCACAGAGGATTCTATATATGTGGCATCAGATAACAACTGGTGTTCCAGGGTTCAGTCCAAATAGCAACCCTAATCCTAACCCCAGGCCTAACTCAAATCACAATCCTAACCAAAGCTATAAGCATAGTCATAACCCTAACCCTGATAGCTACTCCAATCCTAGATCTAAGCTTAACTCCAGCCTGAACCCTAGCCCTAGCTATAACCTTTAGAACAATAACCATAACCCTATGCCTAACCCTCACAGACACCCCACTCTGACCTTTGCCGTAACAATCACCTCCAATAATCTGCTAAGGTGTATGTTCTGTCTAGCCCCCTACAGTCAGCAAGCCAACATTGTTCACCTATCACATAAAAGCGAATCCATCTCTAGACATTTCTAGTGGGTGGGTTCTTGATGGTGCAAGGAGCTACCCATCCACATCCCATCAGCTAAATCCCTCTCAAACTCTCAATTCCTCAAGTTAGGCTCTTCTGCAAACACCTCAACTAACTCATTTGACCTGGTCCATCTTCATCAGCTATCTGCTAGTTAGTATGGTCTTTTGGCAATAGTAGATGCTTTTGTATTTTGCACTTGCCTAGTAGAAAGGTAGGCCTTATGGGGTTTTGATTTGAAAAGCTCTTCCTTAGGTTCTTACAGTATTTTACCACATCGCATAGATCTTGCTCCAGTGCTGACTTGCACTTGTTACTGCTCGCTTGTTGGAAGCTGAACCTAACTGTGCTTATACCAACACTGGCTCCTTAAAAGCTGTATACATGGAATATATTATCTGCTTTGCTGGTACATCGCTAAAAATGTTGGAAAATGATAACATTGTCTTCTAAATTAATAGTACTGTTGCTTACTACTTCCTGAGTTGGGCACTTATATCCTGGTTCCACGTTTAGTGTATGGAGTTTACAAACTCTCTCCACGTAGTCATGGGCTTCCTCCTGCCATCCAAAGATGCGTAGTTAGGGTAGCCGATATCAATAAAGTGTCCATATTGTGTGGGAGTGTGCATGTACAGTACTGTGCAAAAGTCTTGAGCCACCCATTTCTTCATATGCTTTCAAAGAGTCAGACTGTCTTGTATTTTTTTAATGTAGCCTTGAGGAATAGTTCTCCAGGCTTCCATAAGGACTTTCAAAGTTTTTGACTCTCATTTTCAGTCCAGTCTCTGTACCTGACCAGTTTCAGAGGAATGTTTTTAGTTTGTTAAGCCACGCAGTGACCTACGTACAAATCATTCAACCATAATAAAGCCATCTAACTTAAGGTATGAACCAGCGAAGAAACAGGTGCAGATGATTACAGATGATCAGATGATGTTGCGATAAATCACTGTACTTATTCTCTGATTTTCATAGCAAAATGTAAAGAAATGACGGGGTTGCTCAAGACTTTTGCACAGTACTGTGTGTGCTATGGAATGGACTATTTTCTGGTCCTGAGTGTACCCCAGCCTTATGCCTAATGTTGGCCCAGGACCCCTAAGACCCTGACTAAGATAAATGGCTTGAAGATTTGAGGATGGATGGATGGATGGATGGATGGATGGATGGATGGATGGATGGATGGATATAATTAGTGAGACACTTTAGTGCTTAATCTAGGTTGAAGATTTGGTTGTTGGCTCCCACAATGATGCACTAATACTATAAAACCTTATTTTGACCAGTAAAATTGAGTGTTACTCATAGATGTGATACATATGGGTATGGTTTCATTCTATCTAGGGAAATTGAGTGAAATATCAATGTTTAAAAACAGGCTCGTTCAAATCAGAAGGTGTACAAAGATGGACTTTGTATGAGTAACTGAACCATGAGTCAATTCTGAAAGATTCACACTTGAAAGGACAGCAAGTGTGGCAGCTTTCGTGTTTGTTTTGTAATTGCCTCCTTGAGTTGTGCACTGAAATGGGTCTTGTTCGAACTTGTCACTGCGAGCGGGCTACGGAAATGCTCCGAGAGACTCAGAGAGATGGCTGGAAACCTTCTCCCACTGCATATTAAATAGCAGCGGGACATTTGTTTCATGTGCAACCTGTTTGGGCATGCCCTAAATATTTCCAGCCAGAGACTTGGGGCTGCTGCACAAGTTTAATTCTCTCTAATGCTGAGAAGAAGCAGCAAATTGAGCCTAGTTTAAATAAACCCAGCATGGCTCCACGGCAACAGGAAGATCAGCTTGTGTTTCCTTTGTAATGGTGCAGGATCTCCTTGCTGTGCTTAACATACACTGAAGCTACTGCATGCCCATTGCCATCTTTTTGAAAATTGTGCAATTAAGTTTGTACTTCACTCAGCATAAGGAAAATCCAGGCTAAACGAGGGATAACTTTCATACATCACAACACTGTCCCAGGCCATAATTCTCTGCTGTCAGTAAGTCACTTCAGGTTTACCTCAATGGACAGCAAATCCTCAAATCTACTGTAACTCTTTATCAACAGGGTAGCCAGATTGTGCTGTGAAACCATAGTTCTTCATCTGAAATGTAGCAGCTTTTCTGGTATTCAGTCAGCCAAAATTCTCTTATGGTGCATAAAAAAATGTTCTGTCATGTTTTTGTAGAGTCCTTCCTTCAGTCCTAACATGATTACCCACCAACTCTTTGGAAGCTCAGCCTGGAAGCACTTGTACCTAAGTTGGCTCATTCACGTATCAGCTATATAATTCAGTTGTGCTATCTGGCTCATTTTTATGCCACTATGAACAAAAGTGCCTGCTAAATAAATAAATTGCACTCATTTCGCATGCTAGCAAGGTTATGCTCAAAATTCTGCAAGCTAGGCTTCAGCAACATATAGACCGAGAACTACCAGAAGTACAAGCCGGCTTCAGAAGAGGCAGAGGAACTAGAGATCAAATCGCCAACATTCGTTGGATTATGGAGAAAGCAAGGGAATTCCAGAAAAA